>SJYV01047857.1:22509-59049 GCA_006410875.1 Neotragus pygmaeus | reverse complement strand
CCTCAGATATGCAGATGACACCACCCTTATGGCAGAAAGTGAAGAGGAACTAAAGAGCCTCTTGATAAAAGTGAAAGTGGATAGTGAAAAAGTTGGCTTAAGCTCAACATTCAGAAAATGAAGATCAAGGTATCTGGTCCCATCACTTCATTGGAAATAGATGGGGAAACAGTGGAAACAGTGTCGGACTTTATTTTTTGGGGCTCCAACATCACTGCAGATGGTGACTGCAGCCATGAAATTAAAAGACGCTTACTCCTTGGAAGAAATGTTATGACCAACCTAGACAGCATATTGAAGAGCAGAGACATTACTTGCCAACTAATGTCTGTCTAGTCAAGGCTATGGTTTTTCCTGTGGTCATGTATGGATGTGAGAGTTGGACTGTAAAGAAAGCTGATCACCGAAGAATTGATGCTTTTGAACTGTGGTGTTGGAGAAGACTCTTGAGAGTCCCTTGGACTGCAAAGAGATCCAACCAGTCCATTCTGACAGAGATCAGCCCTGGGATTTCTTTGGAAGGATTGATGCTAAAGCTTAAACTCCAGTACTTTGGCCACCTCATGCGAAGAATTGACTCATTGGAAAAGGCTCTGATACTGGAGCGATTGGGGGCAGGAGGAGAAGGGGACGACCGAGGATGAGATGGCTGGATGGCATCACTGACTCGATGGACGTGAATCTGAGTGAACTCCGGGAGTTGGTGATAGACAGGGAGGCCTGGCGTGCTGCAATTCATGGGGTTTCAAAGAGCCAGACATGACTGAGCAACTGAACTGAATTGAACAAAACTACTCTTTTATGCTAAATTTGAAATTATCAGAAATTTTGATTCTCCCAATCTGTGTTCAGAGGCCTTGTCCTCAGAGAATGTTATTGGTTACTTTTATTAAATTAAATATCATCAGCACTCTCTTGGTTGAATGAAATCGAATCTATAGAATATACCAGCTCAGCAATTCCATTTCTGTAATGTTTATAGAAGAAAACTAACTTTTTGTGAATAAGTTAATTTCACTTGGGATTTTGATTTTGGGTTTTTTTTTAATTTGCATTTTAGGCACAATTCAAATCTAATTGTTTAAGAAAATATATAACCCTATACCTTTAACTGTTGATGCTTCAATTTGAATCATTTGTTTTATGTTGTTTGTTAATCTCTCAGACAAATGTGATATATGTGTGAAGAGTAATGAAGGACTCTTTTTTGTGTGTGTGTATGTGTTCTAGTTTGATAGTTTATTATTATTTTTATATACATTTATTTTAATTGAAGGCTAATTGCTTTGCAATATTGTATTCGTTTTGCCATACATCAAAATGAATCTGCCACAGGTGTACACATGTTTCCCATCCTGAACCACCATCCCACCTCCCTTCCCATACCATCCCTCTGGGTCATCCCAGTGCACCAGCCACAAGCATCCTGTATCATGCATTGATCCTGGACTGGTGATTCCTTTCACATATGATATTATACATGTTTCAATGCCATTCTCCCAAATCATGCCCCCCTAGCCCTGTCCTACAGAGTCCAAAAGACTGTTCTATACTTCTGTGTCTCTTTTGCTATCTCTCATACAGGGTTATCGTTACCATCTTTCTAAATTCCATATATATGCATTAGTAGTGGAAAGTGTCAGACTTTATTTTTTTGGGTTCCAAAATCACTGCAGATGGTGACTGTAGCCATGAAATTAGAAGATGCTGACTCCTTGGAAGAAAAGTTATGACCAACCTAGATAGTATGTTCAAAAGCAGAGACATTACCTTGCCAACNAGGGAGGCCTGGCATGCTGCAATTCATGGGGTCGCAAAGAGTTGGACACGACTGAGTAACTGAACTGAACTGAAAGTAGCAAAGGGCTTCCCTGATGGCTCAAACAGTAAAGAACCTGCAATGCAGTAGACCCAGGTTCAATCCCTAGGTCAGGAAGTTCCTATGGAGAATGGCTTCCCACTCCAATATTATTGCCTTGAGAATTCCATGGACAGAGGATGCTGGTGGGCTACAGTCCACAGGGTCGCAAAGAGTTGGGACACGATTGAGTGACTAACACTTTTCACTTTTTAATGAGCAAAATGGTCTCAAATAATACCTAGGGATGATGATGCTACACATACATATTGCTCATAGCTAAAATAAGATAAAATTCAAAAGAGAAAATTCTTTTGAAAGTGCTGTGGACTGAATTCAGTTCAGTTGCTCAATTGCATCCACTTTTTTGTGACCTCATGGACTACAGCACGTCAGGCTTCCCTGTCTATCACTAACTCCTAAAGCTTGCTGAAACTCATGTCCATCGAGTCAGTGATGCCATTTAACCATCTCAGAAGTGCATTCCCCCAAAATTCACATATTGAAGCCCTGATTCCCCAATGTGATGGCATTCGGAGATGAGGCCTTTGGGAGATAATTAGATTTAGATCAGATCCTGAGAGTGGGGTCTCATGACCCTCTTCCCTTATAGGAAGAACCCCTAGAGACCTCCCTCTCTCTCTCTCTCTTTCTCTCTCTCTCTCTACCTGTGGAGACACAATGAGAAGGTGACCATCTGTAAACCAGGCAGAGAGCTCCCACCAGAACCAAACCATGCTAGCAACCTGATCTCACACTTTCAGGCTCCAAAACTGTGAGAAAATTAATTTCTGTTGTTCAAGCCACCCAACCTATGGTATTTTGTTATGGCAGCCTGAGTTGACTAGTACAGAAAGGCAACTTGAGAAATATCACATAAAGAGCAATAAAAATAGTCATCCCTTTTATAGCCAATAATTCTACATTGGTAAAGTTAAACTTTCAGAGACAATTCAAAAATATAACAAAACTATACATATTAAAATATTCACTACTTAGTTTTACTAAATGTCTAAGAAGGGAGAAATGAATAAGTAAACTGTAGTGTTCCACTTAATCTGACATCATATGAAAATTATATAGGCTTATAGGAAATGCTTATAATAAAACTAAGTACAAACCAAAAGCAAAAATCTACAATATGAGGCTAACCATGTAAAGAAATATGGGCAAGATATAAAAGGTTTAGCTATAAACAAAATTTAATTTGTTGGAAAACATTTTTTCTTTTATTTTAGTTTAAGGTTACAAGAAATCTGACTCAAAAAATGTATTTGACAGTAACTTTGGATAGATCCTTTCCTAAGCTTAATCACATCCTAAATGTTAAATTATAGAGAATTGAGTTTTTCCAACAATAATCACTATACCCAAAAAAATGAGAAAGAAATATGTATTTTTTTAAAAAGAAAACCATCAATTTTCTCTACTACATACTTTTTTATTACATTACTACTTACACAGAGAGGGTTTCCAAAGCATCTTCAAAGATGTCCTGGGGGAACAAAAAACACAATGAGTATCTCAGGAATCAAGAACTTTAAATATAAAAGAAACTCGTGTGTACGCAAGTGCGTGCGCATGTGCCCAAGCACATGTGTGCACGGCTCCCAGCAACCGAGTGGGGAGTCTGGGTGGGCTGTAGTAGAACTACTCCACTTAACGCTCACTAATGTAATTCCTTTCAGAGAAATCAAGCACATGAGTGTAAGTGAGATTTAACTTAGGTACTTTTTTTTTTTTAAATAAGACTAGTAAAATACTCAGCTAGCAATCATACTGGGCTAATTTGAAGACACTGTGACTCCTCTAAAGGAGTCTTCAGTCTCATTCGACCCAGAAGCACAATGAAACAAATAACAGGACTCGCCCGATTCAGTCCTGCCTCTCTCCCTGGCTGGCCACGTTAGCTAGCACCCCTGGGCCTTTGTCTCACATCCAACTCCACCACCCACCCAGCAAGTCTCCCTGCTGCCAGACTATTCTCTACAGCATAGAGGGCAGCCTTCTCTTTATGCCACCAGCCTGTTCAAAAGTTGCATCAGGAGAAAAACACACACACACACATGCACACTCACATCTGCTTACAAATCCACACATGCACCCCACACTCATACACACTGTCTCACTCACTCACAAGCTCACCCGTAAACTCACAGACACACACACTTAGAAAACACACATACACTCACACACAAACTTACACATACACAGAGTTCCCTCATGGCTGCAAAAATCAAATCCAAGCTCCTCATCCAGGTATCTGGGACCCACTATAACCTAGTCGAGTCTTCAAAGCCTCCTCCCCTCACATTCCTTCCACTATTTCCACAGCCACACACAGGACCATCCTGGCCTCGCTGCCCTCACACTTCACACCTGCCACTCAACTCTTCACATAACAGCTGAAGTTACTCTTATCTTTCTCTTCTTTAATAAGCTCACATCATACTACTGCTTTAGACCTCTTTAAAACTTTTCCACTGCACATAGAATAAATCCAAATTTAATAAACATCCAAGACCTACTGTATAGTATAAGAAATATCAATATCTTATAATAACCTATAATGGAAAAGTTTCTGAAAAAGAAGATATATATACACTATATATGTGTGTGCATGTGTGTGTGTGTGTGTGGGTGTGGGTGCTTATTTGCTCAGTCATGTCTGACTCTTTGCGACCCTTTGGACTATAGCCCACCAGGCTCCTCTGTCCATGGAATTTTTCAGGCAACAATACTGGAGTGGGTTGCCATTTCTTCCTCCATGGATCATCCTGATCAAACAACTGAACTCTTGTTTCCTGTGTCTCCTGCATTGCAGGCAAATTCTTTACCCACTGAGCCATCAGACGAGGCCTATACATGTGTATGTACAACTGAATCACTTTGCTATAAACTTGTGTTGTGTGCTTAGCCCTGTTATTTGCTTCATTGTGCTTCTGGCTTGAACGAGACTGAAGAGTGTGTGCTTAGTTGCTCAGTTGTGTCCAACTCTTGAGACCCCATAGACTGTAGCCTTCCAGGCTCCATGGGATTCTTCAGGCAAGAATACTGAAGTGGGCTGCCATTTCCTTCTCCAGGGGACTTCCCAACCCAGGAATCAAACCCAGGTCTCCTGCATTGCATGCAGACTCTTTACTGACTGAGCTACAAGAGAAGCCTATATAATATAAATTTGAAACACTGTAAATCAACTATATTATAATTTTTAAAAGGAACAAGGTAGAGTCCTGAAAGAAAAATAAAATTCAAATTCCTTCTCAAAGATCTATGAAGCCCCTAAACAACCCTGACAGCCTCTGACTATCCCTCTGCCCACTGGCCCCCTTACTCGCTCCAATTCTGCCACAAGTCTGTCCATCTGTTCCATGCACAAGCCAAACTCATCCCATGCCTCTCTGCATGTTTCTTTCCTAGAATGTTCTTCACTCAACTCTTCCTATGGCTGACTCACTCTCATCTTTCCATTTTCAAGTCCTCTGATAAACCAAATTAAAATGACTAAGAATAGCAGCACACTAATAGTTTCCCATCATCTGATTTCTTTCATTCTCGATACCATTCTTAATATCATAATCTCTAATCATCTCATTTGTTTATGTGGTTACAAACTGTCTCCATCAGGGCAGGTTCTCATTTATCATGTCTACGTAGAAATCACCAGGGCTTGGTACAGAGTTGTTGCTCAAAAGATACATGTTGCTGAATGAATGAATTGAGCTTGGGCCATCAAGGCAGTGATCACATCACCTCATTTAGAACTATAACACAGAAATGAAGAAAGAGGACCCAAGAGCTTTTCTCTCATTTGATTATTAATACTGAACAATGTATACAGCATACTACGGCTTCCCTGGCGGCTCAGATGGTAAAGAATCTGCCTGCAATGCAGGGGACTAGGGCTCAATCCCTAGGTCAGTAAGATACCCTGGAGAATGGTTTGGCAACCCACTCCAGTATTCTTGCCTGGAGAATCCCATGGACAGAGGTGCCTGGTGGGCTATAGTCCGTGGGGTTGCAAAAGACTCAGGCACAACTGAGCAACCAGACACATACAACATACTGACTCTGCAGGCTGGCAGGAAACAAAATGTGTAAATACGACAAAGAGACATTCTAAGCAGTGGCGGAACTGAGTTGAGAATTTGGGATCCCTGATCTATTTAGCTACATTCATACCATACTCTGTAAGGGAGGTGGAGTCAGGGGCAGTTCCATCTTATTTCTCATTCTCCAGAGACTAATGACTGGAGCAAAATCAGAAGCTCATAAACCAGCCACTGAAAGAAAAAGGAGCTGGCCCTCTAGCAAAAGAACCTAAGCCAATGTATAGGCTTCTCTAGCCTATATAAAAATTTCTGAGAAAAGACTCCTTTCTCCAAATCAAAAGTCTGAAAAGGCTCTTGGCATCACCAACCTTGTCATTTTGAATCACAGCCCAGTTTACCATCTGAAGGTTTGCAGAGAAGGTGAAAGACTAGGTTCTCCAGGAACCCAGTTCTAGCTGTGATGACCAATTAAATTTACCTGTGCCAGATACCAGCTCATGGTCCCTCCAGCATTCCTGTTAACCCCACCCAGGCCAACCTGTACCAGGAAGCAGGGAATGCAGAGAGCATGCTCCTGAGAGCTTCTGTGCACCTAACCCCCTCCTCACAAACCTCAACCCAGAGCAGAGCACACAGCAGGCACAGAGACACTGAGTGGGCTTCAGGAAAGATAGCTCAGAAAGCCAGCTCTCTTTTTAAAAAGAAACAAGGCTAATATTTACACTTAAATAACTAATACCCCTATACCCATCTCAGTGTTATAGTTTTTCCATTCGTCATGTACTGATGTGAGAGATGGNGGCTTCAGGAAAGATAGCTCAGAAAGCCAGCTCTCTTTTTAAAAAGAAACAAGGCTAATATTTACACTTAAATAACTAATACCCCTATACCCATCTCAGTGTTATAGTTTTTCCATTCGTCATGTACTGATGTGAGAGATGGACCAGAAAGGCTGAGCACCGAAGAATTTGAGTTTCCCGCTCAGTCAGATGCTTTTGAACTGTGGTGCTGGAAAAGACTCTTAAAAGTCCCTTGCACAGCAAGGAGATCAAACTAGTCAATCCTTAAGGAAATCAACTCTGAATATTCACTGGAAGGACTGATGCTGAAGCTCAATCTCTAGTACTTGGCCCACCTGATGCAAAGAGCTGACTCACCGGAACAGACCCCGATGCTGGGAAAGACTGAGGGCAAAAGGAGTAGGGAGCGACAAAGGATGAGATGGTTAGATGGCATCACTGACTCATGAGTTTGAGCAAACTCCGGGAGATAGTGAAGGACAGGGAATCCTGGCATGCTTCAGTTCATAAAGTCCCAAAGCGTCGGACATGACTTAGTGACTGAACAACAGCAACAATCCATCTCAAAACAAGAAACACTAAATTATATCCAGTAAGAAATCATCTTCATTTGAGGAACACCTCTCCCTTTATCATAAGCAGTATGTGCCTGCAGTGCTCAGTCACTGCAGTCATGTCCGACTGTTTGTGACCCTATGGACTGTAACCCATCAGGCTCCTCTGTCCTCGGGATTATACCCGCCAAGAATACTAGCGTGGGTTGCAATGCCCTCCCCCAGGGGACCTTCCTGACCCAGGGATCAAACCCACGTCTCCCTCATTGCTGGCAAATTCATTACCCCTGAGCCGTGGGGGAGGCCCCGATCAAGTGCAGCAGGTTCTCTAAATAAAACACTGTACAATACGGAAACCACAGCTAACAATACTGCACTGCATATTCGAAAGTTGTTCAAAGAGCTGATATTGAAAATTTTCATCATACACACAAATTATGACTATATGACATGATATATCTTAATATCTTCTGCTTCTGTTAGGTCCATACTATTTCTATCCTTCATTGTGCCCATCTTTGCATGAAGTGTTCTCTTGTTATCTCTGATTTTCTTGAAGAGATGTCTAGTCTTTCTCATTCTATTGTTTTCCTCTTATTTCTTTACATTGATCAGCGAGGAAGGCTTTCTTATCTCTCCTTGCTATTCTTTGGAACTCTGCATTCAAATGTATATATCTTTCCTTTTCGCCTTTGCCTTTAGCTTCTCTTCTTTTCTCAGCTATTTATAAGGCCTCCTCAGACAACCATTTTGCCTTTTGGCATTTCGTTTTCTTGGGGATGGTCTTGATCACTGCCTCCTATACAGTGTCATGAACCTCTGTCCATAGTTCTGGCACTCTGTCTATGAGATCTAATCCCTTGAATCTATTTGTCACTTCCACTGTATAATCAGAAGGGATTTGGTTTAGGTCATACCTGAATGGTCTAGTGGTTTTCCCTACTTTGTTCAATTTCAGTCAGAATTTGACAATAAGGAGTTCATAATCTGACCCACAGTCAGCTCTTGGTCTTGTTTTTGCTGACTGTATAGAGCTTCACCATCTTTGGCTGCAAAAAATATAATCAGTCTGATTTCAATATTGCCCATCTGGTGATGTCCCTGTGTAGAGTCTTCTCTTGTGTTGTTGGAAGAGGGTGTTTGNCCCCAGGGACCGAGCGGGAGCACTTCCATCCCTCTGAACACACAGGACAAGGCCCTGCGAGGCTGTGACTTGGCCCTCAGCACAGGGAGGAAGCTGGGCTCAGAGTCCAGGATGGTGGAGAGTGGCCAGCTCAGCAAGGACACGAGGGATGGGCCCCGAGGCTGTGGACCAGGCCACGCCGTAAGGCACTGACGCCACACAGTGACGTGAAGGGAGAGTCGCTCAGTCGTGTCTGGCTCCTTGCAACCCCATGGACTGTATGGTCCGTGGCATCCTCCAGGCCAGGATACTGGAGGGGGTAGCCTTTCCCTTCTCCAGGGGATCTCCCCTGCCCAGGGATGGAGCCCAGGTCTCCCGCACGGCAGGCGGACTCTTCATCAGCTGAGCCCCCGGGGAGGGGCCACGTGGCAGTGGATGAAGGCAGCTGGTGGAGGCCACGGGTGCTCTGGGCTGGCCGCCTCGGTCTCCCTCTGCCTGCGGGGTTGCTCACACGTCCTGCAGGTAGAGAGGCCCTCCGGACCGGTCCATTAGAGCCCAGACGCTGCGCAGGGACAGACCTGCTCAGCCGCATTCCATGGCCAGGTGCTTTCTGAATCTGGAACGCAGGGTTCAGGTCTCAGCCAAGGGATCCTGTGTATAAAGTTCTGGATCATTTGACCTTTAAAAAGTCAAATCTTATTTCAAAATGATTATGAAAAGTGCTCAGTTCCTCAGTCGTGTCTGACTCTTTGTGACCCCACGGACTGTCGCCCACCAGGCTCCTCTGTCCGTGGGATTTCCCAGTCAATAATACTGGAGCGGGGAGCTATTTCCTTCTCCAGGGCATCTTCCTGGGCCAGGGATGGAACCCAGGTCTCCTGCGCTGGCAGGTGGATTCTTCACCCTGAGCCACCAAGGGAGCCCTGATACCTTGCAGCACTCGGATCCCCTGCAGACCCTGGAGGAGGTCCAAAACTCTTGCTGGCCTTGGTGCCAAGCCTGTGGGGTAGGGTCCTCTGGGCATGGGGTCCTTGCAGGAGCGCGTGGGGTGCTCCCGTAGTGTGAGGCCCAGAGCCCCACTCACCTGGCCCAGCACTGCCCCCCGACCACGTGGTCCTGACCAAGTCACCCCTCTGTGTCCTCTGCTTCCTCAGCCTGCTGATGCAGTGATGCTCCCCACTCTGCTCATCTCCCTTGGTGACCATCACATGGAGGGGACATAGGGCCAAGTGGTGACACCCAACTCCTGGCTGACCTGGGGGATCGTTGGAGTTCTGAGGCTCTCCGGTGAGGCTTGGGGTGAGGACTATCCCCTATTCTCTGAATGTTTAATTTGCGTACAGAGTAGTGCAGGGTCCAATAGGTGGATGGGTTCTTAAAACCCAAGTGTGCCTGCAGAGCTTCTGGGAACCGTGTCAGCACCTGTGGTTATTAGACTTCAGCAAGGGAGGTGACCTGCCGTGATGTGGGCCAGGTCCAATCAGTTGAAGGCTCTAAGACCCAAACTGAGGTTCCCCCGAGAAAGAAGAGGTTCCACCTCAAAACCATAGCATCGGCTCCTGCACAAGAGGTTCTAGCTTGCCCTTCCTATTATCCTAAGCATTTCAGACGTGGCAGTCCCAAGGGCTGCAGAAATCAATTCCTTGAAATAAATCTCTAAAAAACATTTCTCTTTGTGTGAGTACATGTGTGGATACAGTTATGTGTAGATAGCTAGAGAGCTGATAAACTATAGATGATAGATAGTAGAGAGGTGGATGATCTATCTATCTACCTACCTACCTATCAAAAATGAACTCACCCAGAAGGGTGGGATGGGGAGGGAGATGGGAGGGAGGTTCAAAAGGGAGGGGATATATGTATACCTATGGCTGATTCATGTTGAGGTTTGACAGAAAACAGCAAAATTCTGTAAAGCAATTATCCTTCAATAAAAAATAAATTAACTAAAAAAACAATGAACTCAACTGAATTAAAAAGATTAGCCCTACTCAGGCCTGAAGTCCTCTTAAGTCTTCATCAACTGTCTCCCCTACCAAACAGAATACAGAGAGTTGCAGGGAAATTGCCTCATGTGGGAGCACATATTGGTTTTTCTTCCATGACCATTTCTCAGTCAGAAAGCTAGCCAAGAGCTGAAAGTATTTTCAAAATATTCTTTGATCTCTTTATTATGTCTAGGAAATACATAAGCAGGGACCCCAGAATCTCCAGGCAGAAGACCAGCTATGGCTGCAATAACCACACAGCTCGTGTGTGTGACCCTGTGGAACGTGGCTGGTGTGAGCTGATGAAAGAAGAGTGAGCGTGTTCCTCGCTCAGTCGTGTCCAACTCTTGGCAAGCCCGTGGACTGCGGCCCACCAGGCTCCTCTGTCCCTGGGGTCCTCCAGGCGAGAACACTGGAGCGGGTTGCCACTCCCTTCTCCCGGGGTCTTCCTGGCCCAGGGGTGGGCCCGGCATCTCTTAGGTCTCCTGCATTGGCAGAGGGGGTCTTCGTCACTAGCATCGCCTGGATGTGACCTGGTGTGCACCGCTCACCCGCGGTTCCCTCCTGTGGGAGGAGCAGAGTTGGGTCCACCACAACCGCCCTGGAGCGCTGCTCCCTTCGTGATCACACATGTGACGGCTTCACCCTAAACATCACTGCGGCTGCGCGGGCTGGAGGCGGCCGGCGGGACGGCCCCTCCCGGGTGCTCCCGGGCATGCCCCCGATCCACCCAGAAGCTGGCCGACTGTTGAGTTTCTGTCCCAACAGGCTAACATGGCCAGACCCTCCTTGGCATTCACTTTTGTTCCTCCCCGAAATTAACACGGAAAAGCTGAGAGCCTTGCAGGTCATCAGGAGCCAGTCTCCGCCAACCCACCCCGGGGAGAAGGGAGTCCGGCTCAGGTTGGGGGGAGGGCGGCCCTGCCCAGCCTCTCAGCCGCCACGCGCCTCGTTCCGCACCCCGATCCGGCCGAGACATGCCTGCTGCCAGCCTTCTCCTCTCTGCGATCGCCGCTTCCTCACCGCTTGTGCCCTTTGCTCATGCTGCGCCCTCCGCCTGCACTGCTCTTTCCTCTCCTAAAGTCTTAGTGCGTGTAACTACCTGATGTTTGAGAATCACTGCGTGCACCATCTCCTCCAGGAAGCTTTCTCTGCACTTCCATGGATATCTCCAGGTCTACCACTGGGAACATGATGGGGGCAGCCTGCCCCTCTCCTGAGAGCCAGGGCACCGGGCAGGAGGCCCGGGCTGGGCGGCGAACGGTGCACGGCTTCTGGATGCCCACTGGGTCCAGCTCTTTGCGACCATCCCTGTAAAGGAAAGGGGATTGTGTTATCAGGCGCTCACTTAGAACAGCATTGANCACTGCAGATGGTGACTGCAGCCATGAAATTAAAAGATGCTTGCTCCTTGGAAGAAGAGCTATAACCAACTTAAACAGCATATTAAAAAAGCAGAGATATTAGTTGCCAACAAAAGTCCATCTAGTCAAAGATATGGATTTTCCACGAGTCATATATGGATGTGAGAGCTAGATTATAAAGAAAGCTGAGCACCGAAGAATTGATGCTTTTAAACTGTGGTGTTGGAGAAGATTCTTGAGAGTACCTTGGACAGCACAGAGATCTAACCAGTACACCCTAAAGGAGATCAGTCCTTAATATTCACTGGAAGGACTGATGCTGAAGCTGAAACTACAATACTTTGGCCACTTGATGCAAAGAACTGACTCATTGGGAAAGATTCGGATGTTGGGAAAGATTGAAGGCAGGAAGAGAAGGGGACAACAGAGGATGAGATGGTTGGATGGCATCACCAACTCAACTGACATGAGTCTGAGTAAGCTCCGGAAGATGGTGACGGACAGGACAGCATGGCATGCTGCAGTCCATGGGGTCACAAAGTTCGGACACAAACGAGCGACTGAACTGAACAGAAGCCAGATACTATAAGATTATTTATTAACGTGCAGATTTCAGAATGGTAAGGAAACCTCAAAGATTACAGTTTTATGACCCTGCAAGACACTATCCAGTTTTATCTGTAGCCAGTGATCTTAAGCTAACATTGTTCTTGTTCGAAGTCTATAAATACCCAGTTCCACAAGCAGTCCGTGAATCAGTTTACCATCTCACTGGTTTCCCTCAGTGATGGGTTAAATAAAAGTTTCAACATGTCCATTTTACATCTTTATGAGAGTCATATCCGCTCCTTTCCTCAGTGGATTCCCATCAGGACCACTAGGTTTGGCACCTGCTCTGCAGGGAACTGCTGCTAGTCAACAGTCTCCCATCCAACACTAAATATCCGTACATCGACATGCATTTCTCACAGAGCATAACGAGATTTTTCTACCTCTGGTCTGTTTGCATCTCCAAACTCACCATCAACTTCCCAGTGCTTCACTACTGCTGGTTTTCACTTCCCCAGGGATCACAGCAGTTGGTTTCCCTGAAACTTCCCACCACTAGGTAAGTGTACCATGTGGCTGCTGCTACTAAGTCACTTCAGTCATGTCTGACTCTTTGTAACCTTATGAACAGCAGCCTACCAGGCTCCTCTGTCCATGGGGTTCTCCAGGCATGAATACTGGAGTGGATTGCCATGGTCTTCCCTTCAGGAGTATCTTNAGACTCACGTCCATCGAGTCAGTGATGCCATCCAGCCATCTCATCCTCTGTCATCCCCTTCTCCTCCTGTCCCCAGTCCCTCCCAGCATCAGAGTCTTTTCCAATGAGTCAACTCTTCGCATGAGGTGGCCAAAGTACTGGAGTTTCAGATTTAGCATCATTCCCTCCACTAAAGTGTTGGTTTTCCTAAATCAAGGTTAATTAACTTAAAATACAAATTTATTAAATATCCATAAAGTGACTCTTAGAAAATAATCGGGGCAAAGAACTTTTTAATATATGAGTCCTGAGCTCGTGTGTCAGGGAGAATTTTTCATTCTGCTCACATCTGCCATCCATGGCCTTTTGGAGCATTTAAACTCCTTCAGTTGCATTTTACAGGCTGCATTTTTTAATAAGTTCCTATTGTAGGAGGGAACATCAATGCCCCAGACTCTCTGGAGCCAAATGTAAACCTCAGCTTCAGTTTATTCCCAGTACTGGATCTAAAGTGTGCAATCACTGCTCATACCTCCCCTTTAAGGATTAACATTAAAACTCAACTGACCCATAGAGCTGTTAGTCAGAGGGAAGGAAAGTGATGGGGGCCCATACACTAGAGACTCTTCACACCCCCACGGGCCCACTTGGCCCTTCAAGTGCATAAAATACAACCTTCCCAAGGTTATGAACAGAATTCTTAAAAAGAACAGACAAAAAAAAGAACCAGACACAGAGTTTATCTTCCACATTTGCCCAGAAGGTTTATAAAATCTACTTTCTGGGATATGCTTATCAAAAAACTGAAGATTTTCATACACTATTCAAAACTAGAGTTTTTAAATTTCAGATAAATACAAATAGTAAAAATCAACTGCCAAAAGAAAAAAAAAAAATGTGTGCCTGAGAAACTTTTAAGCACTCATCACTTGTGGTTGAAAACGATTTCACACATTCTCCAAGTACAGTATTAACATAATCCTCGAGTTTCTCTCATGCCAGGGAAGTCCTCTAATATTACCCCCTAAGTCCTGTCTTTTTTTTTTTAAGCTTCATATTTACAAAAAAAAAATCACAGATCTCATAGTGAAAATAGGAAATATGGAGTGACAGTCACTTCATTAGGAAAGATTACATTGAGCACATAAATAAATTGAGCATATTTTAACTAAGCCACTATCGTGTGTTGGTAAGTCAGATTTTATTCAAAGATTCGCTTAAGTGCATCTCCAGCGCAAGAGAGTGGAAAACATAAATTTAGGCCAGGAAGTGGAACCCATACGGGTCTCAATCTCAGCTCTACCAGACCCCTGCGGAGGTCTAGCCTTCTGAATCCTGCTCCACTGATTTTCCTAAGAACCTATCAGAACTCCCTTACTGAAATCAAGGGCTATCATACTCCTTTTGAATCCACTTTGTAACCCAACAGAGACAGTACTTTTGCACTTTGCAGACTCTTATAATGGGGATTCCAACCATCTCCCCAAGTTGTTGGAAGGATGTTAGAGAGACAATAGCATGTAAAGGTCCAACTCAAAACAGACTCAGTAAATACCATTCCTGAGGATACTAACTTCTCAGATATGGGGTGAATTGGTGGACTCATGGACAGAGAGCTGGGATCCCTCACTCTACTTCCTCAAGAACTCTTTCCCACTAAAGATTCTGCATCCTTCTGCTGAAAGAGAGAAAAGAGGCTGAATGTGGGAATATTTATAGCGAATAGGTATTCAGAAAATGTTAACTGCCTTACTTCTTCCATTTGAAAATGCCTTCATCTCTTCTTCTTCAGTGCCCAGACTCTTCCTACTCAGTGGGTTACTCAACAAGATAAACATAACTTATGAGCACAGAGCCCAAGACCTCAGCTCACTGGAGAGCAGTGACCTTGGCCAGCAGCGTGACCTTGGCTAATACACTCAACCTCATGGGGCTCTAGCCTCCTCATGAGGAAAGCAGAGAAGCTGGCATGGATACCATCCCTTACTCAAAATCCTCCCCAATAAGGGAGCTGATTGTCCATCACACATGCTAAAATAAAATTCCTCGCTGAAGGCTGGCATCCAGAGGGACTATGTCCAAATGAAGGGCTGGGCTGTCAGAGTCCTATCAGTTGTACTAACACAATCCTCAATAGCCAGCTAGTGTGTTAAGGACCAGGCAAAGCAGTTCACATGATGATTCTTTGGAGTTTCTAACAACCAAGCACAGAGAAAACATGAAATTAAAAAGAACCACCAGATGTCACCCTCACAGATAACAAATGACCTGGACAGCACTGCTTTAATTGTTAGCTGCTCAGTCGTGTCCAACTCTTTGCGACCCCGTGGACCCCACCAGGCTCCTTTGTCCATGGAATTCTCCAGGCAAGAATCCTGGAGTGGGTAGTCATTCCCTTCTGCAGGGGATCCTCCCAATCCAATGATAGAAGCCAGGTCTCCTGCATTGCAGCAAGATTTTTTATCCACTGAGCCACCAGGGAAGCTCAGCATTGCTTTAGTTTCTACTTACATATAGAGAAGCGTGTTTTTTAAAAAATGAAATAGTTAACTTTATGAAGGAGGAAATATTTTCCTTTCTGCATTTCATTATAAATATGGAGTGGAGTTGAAGCTTAAGGTAAGGGTTAAGTTCTAAGTCAAGTACATAAAAGGAAAACCACATATAGTCAAAATTGACATTGAAGAAATACTTTAAATTGTCATTATTACAGAATTCACACGGTTTGGGATATAACCTCAGAGAGGAATGGGCATATACAAAGCCAAAATGTGTAGAGCCATGTGCGGTGTGTAATAAAGAGTGTATACGCAAAACATAAGTTCTTTTACAAAGGTGTACTGTTGAATTTGTTGAACAAAAATTAGTATATTATTTTACTTCCCTTTGCGCAGTCCTCAGCTACTATTTTTATGGTTGTAAAATGAACCCTGGCAATCACTTAATACGTCAAGCACTCCTGTCCTCTGGTGCCAGTCCTACAAAGCTATAGTAAACAGAGGAATATCTTGGGCATACTGTTATTGCTGGAGCATAATTTCATACAAAACAAATAGCTACAAACAGAACCAAGAGACTGAGTTATACCATTTCAAGCTATTTAATTTTGAAACCATCCCAAATAGAGGTTATTGTTAATTTAAAATGAACAGAGCTGGGAATTCCTTGGTAGTCCAGTAACTGAGACTCTGTGCTCTCAAGGCAGGGGGCCTGGGTTCGATCCCTGGTCAAGGAACTAGATCCCACATGATGCAACTAAGACTCAGCACAGCCAAATAAATTAAATAAATAAATAGTAAAATGAAGAAAGCTGATACATCTTCCTATGAATAAATAACCATAAATTCAACCTGTTGATGTCTAATAGTGTTAGACATTTTAATATAATTTTATTTATTTATTTTTGGCTGTTCTGGGTCTTCACTGCTACTCAGGCTTTTCTCCAGCTGCAGCAAGCAGGGTACGCTCTTCCTTGCAGAGCACCAGCTTCCGACTGCAGTGGCCTCTCATCACGAGCACAGGCTCTGGGGGGCACAGGTTTCAGTAGCTGGTGGGCTCAGTAGTTGTGGTTCAGGGCTCTAGAGCACAGGCTCAATAGTTTTGGCGCACACGCTTAGTTGCTCCACGGCATGTGGGATCTTCCTGGATTAGGGATTCAACCCATGTCTCCTGCATTGGTAAATGGATTCTTTACTGCTGGGCCGCCAGAGGAGCCCCTATGTTAGACATTTAGATGCTTATTTCCAATTCACAATCAATCATTAAAAAAAAATTTTCACCTGGACGTCCCTGGTAGTCCAGTGGTTAAATATCCACTTTCCAATGCAGGGTACACGGGTTTGATCCCTGCTCAGAGAAGATTCCACATGGCACAGGCAATTAAGCCCATGCACCACACCGAGCCCACTACCCTAGAGTCCATGTCCCACAACAAGAGAAGCCACCACAATGAGAAACCCATGGGCGGCAACTAGAGAGCAGCCTTCACTTACCGGAGCTAGAGACAGCCCTCGCACAGCAACAGAGACACAGCACAGGCAAAAGTAAATAAACAAACAAAATTCAGAAACAATTTACCTCTACTATTACTACTGTTAATATACTCTGATAATAACAACAATAATAAAAGGTTATTGCGTGCCAAACACTGCTCTAAATCCTTAATGTGCATTAACTCATTTAATCTTCATAATGACTCTATGAGATACAGCTATTATTATATCCAAATAAGGAAACTAAGACTTGTGGATATTTAATTAACTTACGCAAGATCTCATAGATGAACCTCTGTTTTTCCATCTATGCGATGGGAATAATACCACTTAATTTATAGTACTGTTTTGAGGCTTAGCTGAGATAATGTATTTAATGCACCCAGCTCAATACTGACACAATACTAACAAATAATTTCTTATGTGATCATTAAAGTGGTTCTACAACTGAGTCTCCAGAGCAGCCTAAGGACAAGCAAAAAGAAAGCTCTTGCATCATCTTATTCAACCCTCAAATTTTCCAACTATGACAGAAAAATGGCAGAATTAGCATTCCCTTACTTATAGCTCTGCTCCAAAGCAAAAGTTTTTAAAATAGAATATAGATCTTATCTCTTAACCATTGGGAAGAGGTAGTTCCCAAAGAATAAGGCTTCAAAGGTAACTTGAAATTGAAAAAGCTCATTACATGGGATAGATAGGTTAAGAGTCAGACTTGAGCTCAGGTGCTCAGAATCAGCCTCCCTGAGTTCAAATCCATTTCACCACCTATTAGCTCTGNACCTCTGTTTTTCCATCTATGCGATGGGAATAATACCACTTAATTTATAGTACTGTTTTGAGGCTTAGCTGAGATAATGTATTTAATGCACCCAGCTCAGTACTGACACAATACTAACAAATAATTTCTTATGTGATCATTAAAGTGGTTCTACAACTGAGTCTCCAGAGCTGCCTAAGGACAAGCAAAAAGAAAGCTCTTGCATCATCTTATTCAACCCTCAAATTTTCCAACTATGACAGAAAAATGGCAGAATTAGCATTCCCTTACTTATAGCTCTGCTCCAAAGCAAAAGTTTTTAAAATAGAATATAGATCTTATCTCTTAACCATTGGGAAGAGGTAGTTCCCAAAGAATAAGGCTTCAAAGGTAACTTGAAATTGAAAAAGCTCATTACATGGGATAGATAGGTTAAGAGTCAGACTTGAGCTCAGGTGCTCAGAATCAGCCTCCCTGAGTTCAAATCCATTTCACCACCTATTAGCTCTGTGATCTTGGGCAAGCCTTTTCCTTTCTTCTACCTCAGTTCCCCACCTCACTGGCATGTTCACTGATTAAATGACCCATTGAAAAGCACACAGTACAAAGCATCCAGGATAAAACTCTAGTTATTATCACTACTATTACTGATGGGACTTGAAACTTCTAAAGGCACTAGTAGAGGGTACTGACTACAGCCTGGAGAAGGTAGGGGGGTGCACAGGGCACAACACTTTGCACTAGCAATCCTGCTTCTGCCCCCGCCCCCATCGGCTGACACGCCCCAGTGACCTCAAAGAGATCAGTCCACCGCCATAGAGATCACCAAACTACAACTTGTGAGCCAAATCCAGCCTGCCCCCTGTTTTTGTAAATAAAGTTTTATTGGAATGCTGCCACTCTCGATCATTTACATGTTGTCTATTTATATATTTCCTCTCAGACCCTCAGAGCCCAGTTGTTGCAAGTGAGACCACAGGGTCTACAAAGCTGAAAATATTTACTCCCTGGCCTTTCGTAGAAAGTTTACCTACCTTTGCATAAAGGGATAAAATATCAAATTTCCTTCTCTACCCCATTGGATGTTTTGAGGATGGAATAAGAAATAGATGTGAAAAATCTATAAAATAGCAGGAATTACCCAAAAACCCCACAGCCTACAAGCTTCAAATTCAAGGGGGAAATAAATAATGATAAGACTATGGGCGTAGAGTCCCACTAACGGCTCCATCAATTCTTAACTATGTGTGGCTTTGGGTAAGTTATTGTAATTAGCTTCTCTAAGATTCATATTCCTCATAATAACCACACCAAACTTGTGGGATTCAAAGAATTAAATGAGATGTATTATAGTTAGGCATGGTGCCTGGTCAACATTAAGTAATTGATAATGTCAGCTCTTATTAAATGATTGCATTCATTACTGCAAGAAAAAGGTTTATGTCAAATACGGGACCGCTCAATACTTTCCCTCCCAGGATATACACTCTTGAGAATTATTGGTGCTAGCAAAAGAGAGATGCTAAGGACACTAATCTGGTCCTTTGAGGAGTCTAAGAAAGAAAAGGTTAATATTTCAAGGCTAAATTCTCTTCACTCCCATGGTCAACATAATACTCCTCTGTGAACATTAGGAAGATTTCAGCAAGGAGCTAAATTGCATATCTACATATTTGTGTTATACAGATAAATAAACTTTATACTACATGACAAATTAACTGAATCAATCCGATGCAAAATGCTAACATTTTGCTTCTAACAAGAAGCAATTAAATATAGAAACTTATTCAAAAAAGCAGAAGGAAGAGACTGCCAGAAAGGACTGGCATAATAGATCAGGTAATTTGTGTCTCAAACTTGATATACATTATATATCAAAATTTTAATGAATTAAAGATTCTAAACATGCTAAAAGACAAAAACTATAATTCTGATAAAACAAAGGCATTAGAAAGAACTTGAAATGACTACAGAAGAGCACCAGGAAACTGATGCATTTGAGGCTGATGCAAATGTTCAATATCTTAATTATAGTGGTGGTTAAATGGGTGAACACATTTACGAAACTTGATTTGTACAGTTAAGATGGGTCATTGTATCACATGCAATTATACCTTGATAATGTTGGTTTTTAAAAGAATTTGAGAAAAAGTAAACACTTCCATGAAAGCGAAAGTGTTAGTCACTCAGTCATGTCTTACTCTTTGTAGCCCACCAGGCTCCTCTGTCCATGGAATTCTCCAGGCAAGAATACTGGAGTGGGTACCCATTCCCTTCTCCAGCGGATCTTCCTGACCCAGGGATCGAATGTGGGTCTCCGCATCGCAGACAGATTCTTTACCATCTCAGTCACTAGGGAAGCCCCAAATAATTCCATATTAAGTGTTAAAAATTTTGATGCTGATGATGTCATAATAAGAGTTAACACTTCTACAGCACTCTTTATGTACCAGGCACTGTTCTACACACTTTCAAATATACTAACTTATTTGCTTTTCATGACAACCCCCTGAAGTAGCTTAGTATTACCCCCAGTTTACAAACGATGAAACTGCAACACAGAGAGGTGAAGTAACTTGCCCAAAGTCACAAAGCATCCAAGTGACAGAATCAGAATTTGAACCCATAAAAATCTTCCAAATCTGTGATCTATATTCACACTCATTAAACCTTTTAAACTGTTTTTGAGAAATCAAACATGTTGGTGTATGGCAAAAGCAATACAGTATTGTAAAGTAAAAGAAAACAAACAAAAAATAATAATAAATTCAACAAACTGAGCTAACTGACAAAATGAACATCATCAAATTGAGCCAGAGCTATGGAAACACTCTTTAACATCTCTTCATGCCATATATCTCATGTGCAAAGTTGAGTGTGTGGTTATTTGTATCTTGTCTATCTTTCCTCCAGCCTTTAAGTTGCATGAGGCATATCCCCAGGCATCAAGCCCAGGGTCCACACATGGCAGCCACACCGTAAATACTATTTGAAAGAATGAATAAAAAGTGAGAGGATCCAGGAAAGCACTTCATTATATATTATTCATCACTGTAGACTGAAATTTTGTTCACATACATGTCTGTATATGCATGTGTGAGTAGGTATACGCATACCCTACAATTTCTTGAAAGTAAAGTGTTAGTTGCTCAGTCATGCCAGACTTTTTAAAACACCATGGACTGTAGCCTCTGTCCATGGAATTCTCTAGGCAGGAATACTGATCTGGTACCGATACCCTTCTCCAGGGGATCTCCCCACTCAGGAATTGAACCCAGGTCTCCCACATTGCAGGTAGATTCTTTACTAGAGAGAAGCTTGACAGTTTAAGTCACTGAAAAGGTTCTCTCATTGATAAGCTACAGAACTGGGATTGAATATATCAGCCCTGTTAATATATAAGACGTTTTAGGACATACATGCACCAAGTATTATGCTTTGCATTTCAATATATTGTCTCATATAAGCTAGACAGCGTTTCTCTAAAATAGGTACAATTATCATTCCAGAGCTATTAAAGGGTTTATTACCAGGTCTGACTCCATAGCCTGAGATCCTACCCATCATGACCTAAGAACTTTTCATATAGAGTTCAGTCAATCAAAATTCCAGCAGATTATAAGTGGAACCTGGCAAGTAGTTCTAAAATTATCTGAAAAGGAAAATATATTACAGAATTTTCCCTGCCAAATTAAAATTGTAGAAATGGCACAGGAAAATACATATATGTTGATCAATAAAACATAATAAAAGAATGCAGATATAAACATAGGAATTTATTTTATGATTCAGTTAAAACTTAAGTTGGAGAAAGAATAATGAATTATTTAATAAATGATGCTGAAGAAACTGGTTATCTGTTGGGACAAAATTGAAATGAAACCTATATGCAAATTTCTAGATACATTAAAAAGATAACTACAAAAACAAGAGATGGATGTATGGAGAGTATTCTTTACAACCTTGAAACAGAGACAATCTTTGTAAATATTTCTAATACCAAACCCAAAAGCCATAAACAAAAGAATAAAAGTCTGGCTACATAAAAATTTTAAACTTCTAAGACAGGCAAGGAGAAAATATTTAAGGTACTGTATATGGACAAAAAAGTATTATCTATGACTTATAAAGAACTCTTTCAGGCCAATAAGAAAGAGACAAACAGCCAAAAGAATAATAGATAAAGGGCATGAAGAAACAGTGCATTGAAAAAGAAATCCATAGCCAATAAACTTGGAAATGTGCACCTAAAAAGTAATATTATTTTGTCCATAGGATTGGCAAACATTTTTTTAATTGATAATACCCACAGTTGGCAGAGATGTTGGAAAATAGAACATATACTGTTGCTACTATTTAGAAGTCAGTCTTGCTATATTCATATTTTTTAAAATGTAATATATATACAGCCTATTTGGAAGGCTTGCTGTATTTATTAAAGATTTAAATGCATGTATTATCAAACATTTCAAAGTATACACAGCAGTACTATTCCTAGTATTCTGCACTGTTAAAACATACACATGTGCAAGGGTCCATCTATTATAGTACATACTGTATTGAAACAACCCAAATGCTCTTCACAGGGAAGTAGTTAAAGTATGGTACAATTATATTACCTAACTCTCTTCCTTCGGAGAAGGCAATGGCACCCTACTCCAGTACTCTTGCCTGGAAAAATCCCATGGGCGGAGGAGCCTGGTCGGCTGCAGTCCATGGGGTCGGTAAGAGTCGGACACAACTGAGCAACCTCACTTTCACTTTCATGCATTGGAGAAGGAAATAGCAACCCACTCCAGTGTTCTTTCCTGGAGAATCCCAGGGACGGGGGAGCCTGGTGGGCTGCCATCTATGGGGTTGCACAGAGTCGGACACGATACTAAAGCGACTTAGCAGCAGCAGCAACTCTCGTCCTTCATTGGGTAAAAAGTAAAGCAAACAGAGGAAGAAGTATCTCCCAGATACTTAAATGCAAAGTGTATTCCTGGGAAAGTCAAACTTCAATGCTATTTTTCCTAAGGACAGGCAGGGAAGGAATGATAAAGTGAAAAATCATATTGTGGTGTCAGAATGATTTATATCTTTCACAACAGGACTGCTTTGATGAACTACCTTAGTAATGTAAAAAAAACAAGGAACAATTTGAACAACATTTTTAAAAGGTTAAAAGCATTTTTCAATAAGCAGATCCAACATACCTAGAGAAAAATTCAAGCACAGTAAGGTAGGATGATATGTCAACTAAACTCGTTTTATAACCCAAATCCTTTTGTGCCCAGTATAAGTGAAAAGCACCTTCTAGAAATGTCTAGACAACTTTTTTTAAAAAACTTTTTGTTTAGAAATAATTTCAGACTTTCAACATAGTACAAAGAAAGCCTGTATGCCATTTATCCAGATTTATGTAATGCTAATATTTTGTCTCATTTGCCTTATACTCTGTTTTCCCTCTCCCTTCTCACCTTCTTTTCCCTTCTCTATCTCAATAAATTAAAAATTTTTTCTAAACCATTTGAAAGTTAATTATGCATATCGTGACCCTTTACCTCTAAATATTCCAATGCATATTTTTTTAATACAGATATTCTCTTACGTAAGCACAGTACAGTTATCCACATCAGAAAATTTAACTACTTTAAACTTCTGTCCATTTTCCAATTTTGCCAATAGTGCTGCCTTGCAGCTTTTTTCCCTGCAGTATAAGGAGCTCATCTCAGGTCCACTATTGCATGTTCCACCTCCTTTAATCTGGGACATTTTCATAGCCTCTCTTTGCCTTTCAAGACACCGACATTTTTTGAGTACAGCCCTCTTTTTTTGTTTTTAATAGAACCTTCCTTATTTAAAGTTTCTCTGACATTTCCTATGACCAGATTCAGGTTAGACTAGTGCAGAAGAGACCCTGTGTCCTCGTCAGGTCACTTCTAGCTGGAGGCACAGATCCTGTCTGCCCCCACTGGTGATATTAACTTTGATCACCTGGTCAAAGTAGTATGTGATCTCTCCACTGCATAGTTACTTGTTCTGTCTTATAAGTCATAAGGACTCCGTGGTGAGACCAGGGTAAGACCAGATCAAAAAAATGCTCCTCCCCTAAACTTGTCTCTGGCACCCACAATGATGGCTGCCTGACTCATCTTTACCAGGCTAGCTGATCACTGTTTTACCTCCTCCAGCACTCCCTCCACTTTTACCAACTGGCCTTTAGCATTCTGCTAAAAGTAAATCCCTCCCATCTCCTCCACTTGTCTAGTTGGTCACCATCCATATGGACTCCAGGAGACCTATCTTCAATGGTCTGTAACACGTTACTGTACTTATTTTGATGCTCAGATTGCCCCAGAATTGGTCGTAGCAACTTTCACATTTCTCACTCCTTACTCCCTTAGAGCAAATTCTAATACTCAGAACTTGCTTATTATGAGAATTCTGTTTTGCCAAGGAATCTTACAAAGTGAGGCATATCTAAACATTAACAATAAGACTCAGTGATTTTTCTGAGCCCCTCATGAAAACTGAGGCATGTAGCCACTGACCTATACACTTGATACCCTGATACACATTACAAAATGGACTTTGTTAAAAAGAGAATATTAAGGGTCTACTTGATTTGCTGCCGTCTGAAGCTGAGTTTCCTTACTAATTCTTAGCTGATCTAAACACTTAAAAAGAACCTAAAGGACCGTCAACATTTGTATCACAATAATGGTGTTGGTGCAGATCTCTAAAACTTAAGTCTCTTTAATCATTTCCTTTTAATTAAGAGGAAGAGCTTCATGTTGATGTATGGCAGAAACCAACACAATACTATAAAGCAATTATCCTCCGATTAAAAATAAATAAATCAATATTTTTTAAAAAGAGGAAAAGCTACCTATAGTGAAAACTGGCAAGAGTGTGCAGCCAACTTGAAAATAATTCCCTGGTAGATCAGACGGTAAAGAATCCGCCTGCAATCCTGGAGTCTCGGGTTCAATCCCTGGGTTGAGAAGATCCCCTGGAGAAGGGAAAGGCTACCCATTGCAGTATTCTGGCCTGGAGAATTCCAGGGACAGAGGAGCCTGGCAGGCTATGATCCATGGGGTTGCAAAGAGTAGGACACAACTGAACGATTTCCACTTTTCAAAGTTAGGAAGCTGAGAAACATCTGGAAACAACAACAATTCACAGCAGTCAATGGAGTTTTAATGCATACAAGAGAAATTTGAGGAACTGCAGTACAATTTACAGAGACAAGAGTTCCTGAGAGTCTGATTTATGACTGTAGAGGAGGTAAGTTGTTTCTGGGTTAGAATTAGGTTACACCCATTGAGATATATCCATACAGGATCCAAAAGGCTGAGGTCATCTTCCTGCCCCTTTCTGATTTTTTTCTGCTGTCAAGCAAGGGTAAGAAACAGAACTTGTTTCGACAGCAGTGCTGAGCTTCCTTTCTTTGCCGTGGAGCATACAGTAGAGGCAGTAGAGGTATCTCCATTCTGGCTTCCTGATCAAAGAACCACCATGTGTTGGAAACTTAGTTCTAGAATCATCAGCCACAGAATACCAGCACCTCCCCTAATGAGTCAGTTCTGGATGGTACTGAGAGCCTTTCATAGAGGCTCAGCCTAGAACCACGTCTATAGCCCCAGCTATAGAGGAAGCATTTTTAAAACATCTGTCTTACATAAATTCGTACACTCTTTCTTACGTAAACTACCTACAGCAGTTTCTGCTTCCTGCACTGAAACCTGATAGAGTAAGGGGGATGATAGAGAAGAAAATAAACACACAAGATAATGCAGACGGTGATCACATCTATGAGGAAATACACAGGATGTGTAATAGAGGAAAGAGAAAAGCTGCTCGGAATATGAAACCCAAGGAAAGCAGCATTTGGAACTTGATCTTTAAAGTGAGGATGGAAAGTTGAGAAGGAGGCGGTCATGTGAAGAACTAGTGCAGTCTGCCAGGCTGGAGAATCCCTAACGCAAGAGCACTACAGTAGCAAAAAACTGAGCATGTTCAAGAAATCGAATGGAAGCCCCGGTGGCTAGAGCAGAGGAACAAAGTGGAGACGGGCAGGAGATGAGCTGTAGCAGGAAAGCAAAAGAAAAGAAGTGTGCATTTGATCCTAAATAAACAGTCTGCAGCACAGGAGTAATGTGATTACCATTTGTAAAGGAGCACTTAGATTGCAGAATGAGAGTGGACTGCAGGAGTGAAACAGTTTGAGTGTCATTTCGAGGGCTCCAAAGAGCTCTGGTAGTTCTTTATATCTCAGCATAGAAAAGAATTTAGCGAGAGGCAAGTGATAGACAAGAAGTGATTTACTAGAATAGGACGCCTGTGCTATTTACAAGCAGGTGGGTGAAGAGTGCTGTGCCCCTAGAACTTACTGGACTACAGCTTTATAATCAAAGGAAAAGTGGGGAGAGGAAGAACTTCTCTGTCTTTCTTAAATAGACATCATGCTTCCACCATCAGCTCCTCTTCCAGGTTGAGCAGGGGAGTTTTCTTGTTTCCACATGCTCAAGCTAGGTTCACGAAGTATCATTTTTTATGTCTGCACAGAGTATATTTTAAGATCATTAACTTAATTGAGCTCACTGGGCAGGATGTAGGCCTCATGCCATCACTATTTTATTGTTTAGGGGCAAGCCTTATGCTTCTGGTACATGGTTTCACTGCTTAGCAAGCCTGCTTGGTTTTGGGGTTAAAAAACCCTGTTCTCTTGAATAAACAATTTACAGGAGTCTCCCCTATTTTTTCCACCAGTGGGATTAACCATTTAATTAATCCCTAATGGGATTAACTATTTAATCAGCTACTTTGTCCCTTTACTCTGTCAGAAGACAGGGAGGGAGTAGGGAGACCAGGAAGGATGTTCTCCCAGATACGCAGGGTGAGAAGACGGTGGTGTGGCCTGGGCGCACAGTGGTGATGGAAAGGAGCCATGTTTGGGGGCTACTACTGGATTCAACAGGACTAGCTGATGACAGAGACTGGGGGTGGGGGTGTAAAAGAAACGTAAATTGAGGAAAACAGAGAAAATAAGGCACAGGAAGATTGAGTAATGCTATTTTAAATTGCTCCCCCAAAGTCTTGTGTTTGTTTCTAAAATTATTATGAAAGGGTGCTTGTCACTAAATTGCCACAACTGAAACGGAATGCTTTTCAAGTCTTTTACAAAGAGATAGGAGTTCATTTTAGCATGTCACATGTCCCTCAGTTTAACCTAAGCTCGTCATGTGGAAACTGCTCCCTGAGGCATGCAGACTTAAAAGTTCTATTATACGTCAAAAAGGTTGATTCTTATCTAAGTTAAAATGCAATCTCCTTCACCATAAACTACAAAGGGAAGTAAAAGCAAGCAAGTCTTTAGAAGGGAAAAAAAAGATTCTAAGCTAGTAGCTTTACTTTTAAAATTTCCAGTGTAGTTAGCGATACAGATGGACTTGTGGATGCTCACACTTTATAAAATCATCTCTTATAGTCATTTCTACTATTTATGAAGTCAGAGTAGATTTGTTTGATGAGAAAGAAAATCTCAACGTTTTCTATTTTGAAAAGTTGGGAGAAACCGTCTATGCACACATGCTAGTATTACTAACTAAGCAAATGGTTAGAAATGTGAACACTTCAGGTTTCTAACAGCACTAAATGTGTGAATAAATTATACTCATCCTCATTTTCTGAACATTCCCTATTTAGCCCAACCAGATTAAATGTGTCATTTCACTCTGTCCAACTCTAGGAATGAAGAAACTATGGCTCCAAGTGCCTTGCCCTTGCTTACCTGGCTTAAGCCAGCTGTCTGCAAGGATATTTACCATTCTTTGTATTTTTTATTTTCTTTTATTTATTTCTGGCTGCACTGGGTTTTCTTTGCTGCATGGGCTTTTCTTTAGGTGCGTCCAGCAGGGGCTACTCTCTAGTTACGGTGGGTGGGCTACTCATTGTGGTGGACTCTCTTGCTGCAGAGGCCTCCCTGATAGCGCAGTTGATAAAGAATCTGCCTGCAATGCAGGAGACCCCAGTTCAACTCCTGGGTTGGGAAGATCCACTGGAGAAAGGATAGGCTACCCACTCCAGTATTCTTGGGCCTCCCTTGTGGCTCAGCTGGTAGAGAATCCACTCGCAATGCGGGAGACCTGGGTTCAATCCCTGGGTTGGAAAGATGCCCTGGAGAAGGGAAAGGCTACCCACTCTAGTATTCTGGCCTGGAGAATTCCCTGGACTGTATAGTCCATAGGGCCGCCAGGAGTTGGACACAACTGAGGGACTTTCACTTTCACTTTCTCTCGTGGCAAGAGTGTGGGCTCTAGACCGTGCGCTTCGGTAGCTGTAGCTCCCGGGCTCTACAGCACAGACTCAATAGTTATGGCATACAGGCTTAGCTCCTCTGCACAGCATGTGGGGTCTTCCTAGACCAAGGATCGCACCCATGTCTCCTGCATTGAGAGGCGGATTCTTTACCACTGAGCTATCAGAGAAGCCCCTGTTTGCATTTTTTAAATGAAAACAAAAACAAAACCTTCTCTTCCAAAACCAGATCTGAAAATTCATACCAGCAAATGAATATGGAATATCAAGGTGTTCAAATATGACTAGCTAAAATATTTTATACAATCTTTCTAGAATTTTTTTCTGCTCTGTAAAATTCCAGCCATTCTTATGTATGATAAAAAGCAAAATCCACACACGGTTGCTATTCAAATGAATGACTGCAACTAAGCATTTATAGTATGGCAGGCTCTGGATGAGTTGTCAAAGTTGCTAGTAGCAACTCTTCTGAGGTGGCCATTAGAATCCCCCATTGACTGATAAGAAACTCAAGCTCACAGAGATTAAATAACTTGCCCAAGGTCACAGTGCCTGCAAGCGACATCACCCAACCTAAATCCACTAACCTGCAAGTCCATCCATGTTCTTTCCTCTCTCTCACATGCCTTCCTAAAAAATCTGAAACTCAGGGGTGCCTGAAAAGAGGCAGATTTCATTTGAGACTTCTACTAAGGTGACAATTCCTTTTATTTAACTGCTAATAGTTTAGAAACGCAAATGCGTGTTTGTCCTTGTAGCAGCAAGCTAAACATGTTGGATAAGTAGCCTCTGCCTTAGCGAATGAACTAGAAAATCAGGGAAAGCCATCACCTGTATATACCACACATTTTCTGCTGTATTGCAAACGAGACAAAATTATTTATTTGGACAAGGGTAGTTCACTCAGCCCTGGAGCCCGTCTTCTGATGATGTCAGAGTGTGGGAGGTATGTAAGCGCTGACCTGAATACACTCTACTCTGCAGTCTTACTTATGGATGCCTTGCACCAGCAAATGAATATGGACAAATATGCTTTGTCCTTGTCACATATGACGGCTGCTCTTTACTTCTACCTGGGAAATTCTGTTTTATCTTGATGCCTTCTAATTTTTCAATTAATTTAAAGGTGAAAACATTGAGGGGAGAACAGATGGGCACAAGGAATGTTTCTGGGATCAGGAAAATATTCTTAAATTGGATTGTGATAGCTGCACAATTCTGTAAATTTATTAAAGATCATTGAACTGTACACTTTAAAAGGACTGAATGAATGGCATGTAAATTACACCTCAGTAAAACTCCTTTTTTAAAAAAAAGAGTATTGAGATAATGCTAATAGATTATGGATGTAAATTCTCCTTTCTTGACAGGCTAAAGATATCCTGTTGTTAGAAAGCACTGAAGAGAGTCCCTTTGCTGCTTTCTGTGGGTGGAAAGTTCCATCCTTTCCTTCCAGGACATCAAGGCTCCTACATCATAAACTCTGCTGGTTGTCATAGCATATATGGCCNAGCTTCTGAACAGTCCGGCTTGCCCTCTTGTCGGCCAGTCATGTAAAAGAGCTGGAGTTTGGGTTTTGTTTTGTTAAGGGCTACATTTAAAACACAGTAATAGTTGCCAGGAGTTTCTTTACATTGAAAAGATGGGCAGGAATCTTAGCCCGCCAACTCCAAGATCTTCCACTATTGCATCACTTGAAATGAAGCCTCCTCAGGCAGCGACTTGTAAAATCAAGTCAGGTAAAATGGCAGCAGCAGCGGCAGCGGCCGGCCGGCGGCTTCAACTTCAAGACCGAGCAAGAGAGCGTGTCTCTGCGGAGCTGCCAACTGCTCACAGCAAGTCAATAAATCAACAGGTCCTGCGCGCGCGCCCGAGGGTGCTCAGACCCCGGCGCGCCAGCCACAGGAGGAAGTGGCTAATTATTTAAAGACAGTATAGAGACCGCAGTTGAAGGTCGGAGTCGGTTCTCCCCGCGCCTTCCCTCCGTCTACCACCCACTCTGGGAATCTGATGGTGAAAGCACCAATTTCTGGGCTGCTGCTCCAGGCCCCTAGCCCTCCAACCCAAGGACAGCTCTGCTTTGCCCGCTGGTGCAGACACCCCGAGGGCTCCTTCTTCCTCCTGCTGGCCCCCTCCTCTCATCGACTAGCAAGCCCTTCGATTCTGCCACCGAAAACTTCCATAGAAGGTGAGATTCTCAGATCAGGAGACGGCTCCACGAACTCCAAAGCGCCAGTGTCGGAACTTCAGGGTCAGACCCTATAAAGCCTAGGCGTCCCTAGTAAGGCTCAGAACTGTTCTATACTGCGGGTCCTACGCTCCGCGCGCTCGCACCCAGCCACCAGCCACCCGGACGCGGTGCTCTCGCTTCCTACGACCCTAGGCGTGATGCTTGGAACCTCAGCAGGGCCTCCAATCCGAGCGCAGCAGAGACCCTCCTCGCTCCAGCAGGGACGGACTTTCCAAGGTCGGGTGTCCCCACTCGCAACCCCCGTCTCCTCCTCCGGTCTGGAGACTGTAGGTTCCAGACAGGCAACCAAGGGGGCGGGGCCTTGCCTTCCCTGCCGAGCTCGCTCATCCCTCCTGGGCTCCAGGGGTAGTGCCCACACTCCCCACCGGCCAGTACCTCATCCACTTCCAACTCTGCTCCGTTGCCGACGAGCGCCATGTTCCTCCTCCGGCTGCCACCGCCCAAAAACCAAACAGGGAGCTCAGAACCAACTCAGTTTCTCAGTTTCCCGGGGCTCAGCCCAGCGCCAACACCAGAGGAAGAGGGCGGCCCAGCGCTCCCGCCGGGTCGCGGGCGGGGCCAGCGCGCTGCAGAGTAAGTGCTTTCCCCGCCCCCAGCGCCTGCACATCCGCCGAGCATCCATTTCTCAAGCCGGCGCCGGGTGGCCCCCTCGACATAAGCTCCGCCCCTTGCAGGCCTCGCCCCACCCTCTACGAGGCTCTGACTATAGAAGCCAATCAGATTCTTGCAACGCCTCTCCACCTCTAGGCAGCATCCACTTCGGATCCACTTGGGCGGGGTCATTCCGTGGGCGGAGTCACTTTGTGGGCGGAGTCACTCGCCAACCTCGCAGGTCTCTCCCACCCGGTGGAAAGGTATTGAATACCTAGGAGTATTCTACCGCTCTGTGCGGAGGCTGTTGCTTGCCAGCGGCCAAGAGAGCACCGGCTTAGCGTGGCCAAAATGAAAGCCACGCTATCCCCCGAGGCCCATTTGAAGCGTCCACCTGGTCCCTGAGCCAGTGCCAAGTCCCTTCCCTCGCCAAGTGGGCACTGCGTCTCGCAAATGGTGAGGCAACCTCGCGTCAAGGTCACCAGTCACCCAGAGGCTTTTGTCATTCAACCTACCCAGACACTGAGGGACATCGTCTTCCCATACAGGGATGATGTGTTTGCTTCTGTGTATGCTCTGATAAATAAATTAAAAATCATGGGACAGATATTTATGCAGCTTAGAGTTCTCTTCTTCCAATATTCTGTCACAGTAACCCCTTTTGTTCCCAAACATGCGAGCATAAGTCGTGTTTGAACTATATACCCATGAGGGTATATAAGTTGTATTCCCAGTACCTAGAACAGTGCCTTGCAGTGGGTGCTCAAAAAAATTTACTGGCTTCCTTTAGAAATTGATTCCTGTGTCTAACACAACTGGAAAATTATAAGCTGTATTTTGGGGGTATTGAGGGCGGCCATTAGTCAGCTTTGTTTTACATACAATAAAATTCACCAATTTTAAGCTTCTCATTTGATAAATGTTTACAAAACACCATTCCAGTCATAATTTAGAACACATCCATAAAGCTCCCTGTGCCTGTTTGCTGTCAACTTCTTTTGCTCACTCTCTGGCCTGGGGCAACCACTGATCTGCTTTCTATCACTTCGTTTTGCCTTTCCTAGAATTTCATATCTGTAAGTCAATCACAGGGCACATGGTCTTTTGCGTCTGGTTCATGAAAGGCATTTAACGGTCATCCAGTGACAACTATAAAGATTGCTAACATTTATTGAGTACTTCCTACGTGCCAGGACTATTCTGAGTCCCTTGTTTAACTTACCTCATCTATCCTTTGCCCCATGAAGTAGATAATGTCAACGTACAGATGAGTAAAATGAGGCTCACAGGGTTCAGGTAATCTGTTTGCAGTCAGACATCTATTAAGGAAATAAGGATGCCAGAATCTGAACTTCAGCAATCTGACTTAAGGGTGTGGTGGTAACCATTGTTCCACATTGCCTCCAACAACCACCTTCCCCTTCTTTCTCCCTATTTCAGTAGAACAGCTGCCTGCACGTGTCTGTTACATGCACTTTCAGTGAGTCACCTTTGCATCCTTGAAACTTGCTCTACATTTTTAATGAGTCACTATGTACCTTTATACTAGAAAAATGAAATGGTTCCACCTCACAAACAGATTAAATTACGGTGATGACTGCACAACTCTATGATTCATTACAAATCCTTGAATTGTATAATGTAATGGGTGGATGTTATGCCCCTATTTCAGTATCACCACTTTTAAAAACAGGCTAATACATTCTTGCAGCACACTTAGAATCAGGTATGTGAGGTTAAAAGGGACCCCTGAAAGTTTCCATTCGGCCCCCAATCTTCTGTTTATACTCAGCTTTCTGAGGCTGGATTTCCTGTCTGGGTCCAGATCCTACTCCTTATTACTCATGCATGATTTCATTTTTTAAAGTTCATTGGCTCCCAAATTAATATCACATTTTTTAACATTAAGCCATCTTATGGTGGCTTCTTCCTCTCCTATATGCTTCGTTATTTTCTTTCAATTTCAACTCCTCAAATTTTAAAGAGATACAAAAGAACTTGGCTTTAATGAGTGATATGATGATGTCAAAGTGAGAATCGTTTAATTTTTCAGAAATCATTCTTATAAATAAAATTTGGTAGTTTTTTTTTTTAAATCAGAAACCAAATCTGAAACACTGTGTATTTTAAATTCATGTCACTAGATGAGTAGCATTCCTGTTTCTGAGGAAGCCAATTATGAACACAGAATGATTAAGTGTGACCTAGCCCCTGGAACATCTAATCAAATTTGCTGTGCTCATGGCAGATGCCAACTTCCCCTTCTTGCACAGGTGCGATCCTACAAGATTATGAATCACAAATATAAAAGAGCATTTTGCAAAGAATAATTCAAATGAATTCATTTCTGTAACAGAATTCCCCTTTCCAGTTTGCTGATCATGATGTACCCTATCAGTCAAGTGAGATTAGTCAAATATTCCATTTCCCAAAAGAAGCTAGAATAGAGGTTCCACAGAAGCAGTGTCTGTTTTTGTTTTTGTTTTTTTTTTTTGAAGATACATCTACTGGGAGCTGTTTGAGTTTCAAATTAAACCCAATCGTATAGACAATCTAATCTTTATTATTCCTAAACCTGTTACCTTTAGCACTTGTAAGGTTTTTTTGTAGTTGATGCATATGTGCTAAGTCACTTCAGTCATGTCTGACTCTTTGCAACCCTATAGACTGTAGCCCTCCTGGCTCCTCTGTCCATGGGATTCTCCAGACAAGAATACTGGAGTGGGTTGCCATGCCCTCTTCCAGGGAATCTTCCTGACCCAGGGATCAAACCTGAATCTCCTATGTGTCCTGCATTGGCAGGCGAGTTCTTTACCACTAGCACCACCTGCAAAGCCCTTTTTAGTACCTTCATCATTTGTGTAGGAGAGAGAATGATTTTGCATGTAGAAATGAAAAATTTTAGATGCTTGTATCTTATCATTGTAAGTCATGCATTTGTCAGTGGCTTTGTCTGACATTCATATCTTAGCTCAACAAGGAGAACTTCCCCTTCTAAATTATCTCACCTTCTCTGTCACCCACAAGGTGTCTTCCTGCTGCCTTAGCACTTACCACTATCTGAAAATATCTTGTTCATTTTTCTATTTACTTGCTTATGGTCTATCTCCATCAACAGCAACATACACACGTTAGCTGTGATGTAAGCTCCATGAGGGAAGGAACCTTGTGTTTTGTGTCTACAACAAAACCCTAGTGCCTAACACTTAAAGAATATTTCATAAATGGTTATTGAGTGAATGAAGGAAAGTATATAAAGTTCATAGTACACAAAGCATTTTGTTTAGACCTTGTAATGTCAATGTTTCAGCACAGTGATTTTTTTAAAAAAGAGAAAAGCAGTAAAAATGAAGGAGAGTAAAGAATGTAAATTACATGAAGTCTAAAAAGTAAATACTGTTTTTCTTAGGGTGATGTGGCAGGCATGATGACTATCTTTAATGCCTACTCTTTTTCTTTTTTTTCAAAATTATACAAGAGCTAAGCACTTAAGAGTTCCCTTAGTGACCTAAAAGAGTTTAATTCTTATCACTAGGAGAGGCTTAAATGCTAGGGGTGAAAAAAAAAACCTCATTATTTAGTGAAGACTGAAATCCTCCCTTAAGAATATCCCTGTTCTCAGCATTTGGAGCTGGGTAAACACTCATTTTGCCCTGTTTATCAGTTGTTCACTTTTTCATGCACGTACAGACAATCTTTCCCATCACTTTCCTATTTATTTTCACTATTTCTCTTTAGATTAATCTCACTTTTTCCAGATGAGGAGACACCCACAGAAGAGAAAAGCAGAACAGAGACTAATTGTGGCAATACGAAACCTCTGAGTGCAGCATTGAGAATTTAAAAACAAGAATAAATAAGGAATCTGTGGCAGAGGCTACTCATTGCTACCCAATGTTCATTTTCCCTTCCTTCTATTAGTAAGAGAACCTGAGTTTATATAAGGCAGCATGGTGTCCAGCTAAAACGTTGCATTTTCAAGAACTCCTTCACAGCCAGAAATGGCCAATGTAACTAAATTTCAGGCAATGAAATATATTTTACTTCCAGGAAGGCTATTTAAAGGGAAATGACTGAGCAGAGGCATATGGTACCTTTGCCCTTCTGCCTCTTCTCCTTCCAACAGCCTGGAACAGATGCAATGGTTGGAGCTCCTGCTGCCCTTTTGGACCATGAAGTAATACCTTGAGAATGGAAGCCATAAACTAGAAAAGTGGAATGAAAAGACAGAAAGAGTCTGGATTCCTGATAACTATGGAGCTGCCACACAAGCACTTGATTACCAATCTCCAGATTTCTGCTATTCTAAATTACTATTAATTATATTCAATTATTACCTTAAGTTACCACTATGCCAGCAAGTTTGGAAAACTCAGCAGTGGCCACAGGACTGGAAAAGATCAGTTTTGATTCCAATCCCAAAGAAAGGCAATGCCAAAGAATGCTCAAACTACCCCACAATTGCACTCATCTAACATGCTAGTAAAGTAACGCTCAAAATTCTCCAAGCCAGGCGTCAGCAATACGTGAACCGTGAACTCCCTGAAGTTCAAGCTGGTTTTAGAAAAGGCAGAGGAACCAGAGATCAAATTGCCAGCATCTACTGGATCATGGAAAAAGCAAGAGAACTCCAGAAAAACATCTATTTCTGCTTTATTGACTATGCTAAAGCCTTTGACTGTGTGGGTCACAACAAACTGGAAAATTCTCAAGGAAATGGGAATACCAGACCACCTTACCTGCCTCCAGAGAAGCCTGTATGCAGGAGAAGAAACAACAGTTAGAACCAGACATGAAACAAACTGGTTCAGAATTGGGAAAGGAGTACATCAAGGCTGTATATTGTCACCCTGCTTTATTTAACGTNGGGGAGGGAGGAGGGAACAGACAGAAAGGAGGAGGGCGAGGGGAAGGTGCTCATGACCTGTCACTCAAACCATGGCAGGGTTGTCTACTCTAGTTCTTTTTTTTAAAATTTATTTATTTTAATTGGAGGCTAATCACTTTACAATATTGTAGTGGGTTTTGTCATACATTGACATGAATCAGCCATGGGTGTACATGTGTTCTTCATCCTGAACCCCCCTCCCAGCCTCCCTCTCCATCCCACCCCTCAGGGTCATCCCAGTGCACCAGCCCTGAGCATCCTATCTCATGCATCGAANTAGTGGGTTTTGTCATACATTGACATGAATCAGCCATGGGTGTACATGTGTTCTTCATCCTGAACCCCCCTCCCAGCCTCCCTCTCCATCCCACCCCTCAGGGTCATCCCAGTGCACCAGCCCTGAGCATCCTATCTCATGCATCGAACCTGGACTGGTGATCTATTTCACACATGATAATATACATGTTTCAATGCTATTCTCTCAAATCATCCCACTCTTGCCTTTTCCCAGAGAATCCAAAAGTCTAGTCCTTGTTGCTGTTGGTGTTTTTCATAACAAAACATCTTTTATTTCTGAGGAAGCCATGTAAAACTTATTATGAGTAAGTATGAGTACAAATTTAGGAATCAAATTTAGGACTCTCCTGCGCCTCAGATGGAAAAGCATCTGCCTACAATGTAGGAGACCTGGGTTTGATCGCTGGTCAGGAAGATCCCCTGGAGAAGGAAATGGTAACGCACTGCAGTATTCTTTTTTTTTTTTTTTTA
>SJYV01047857.1:0-17863 GCA_006410875.1 Neotragus pygmaeus | reverse complement strand
TTTTGGCCTCTGTGGGAGAAGGCAAGGGTGGGATGATTTGAGAGAATAGCATTGAAACATGTATATTACCATATGTAAAATAGAACACCAGTCCAGGTTCCAGGTATGAGACAGGGTGTTCAAGGCAGGTGCACTGGGATGACCCCGAGGGATGGGATGGGGAGGGAGGTGGGAGAGGGGGTCAGAATGGGGAGCACACATATACCCATGACTAATTCATGTCAATGTATGGCCGAAAACACTACAATACTGTAAAGTAATTAGCCTTCAATTAAAATAAATTAATTAATTTAAAAAAAGAAAATATATGCAGAAACTAATGGAAAATAACTATTATTTACTTATTTATTGTTTGGCCATGCCACATGGTTTGCGTGATCTTAGTTCCCCAACCAGGGATTGAACCTGGGGCCTCAGCAGTGGAAGCACCAAGTCCTAGCAACTGGCCTGCCAGGGGATTCCCAATCTACATGAAGGAGTTTTTTGAGTATTATTTTAATAGCGTTTGTTTGTGCAGGTCCATCTTGGTGCCCACTTTCCATCTTCTTCATGGCCCGAAAATTCCCCAGGAGAGGGAATTTCTGGCAGTACTCATTTATCAGAAGTTTCTGCTTTTAGTCAGATTGGGACATTCTAAGAGGACTTCTTTTTGCATCTGTTGATTCTCAGTTGTCTTCAGTTCAAAATAAATAAGCCAAAGTACCATTTTAGCAGTGACATACTCTAATCCCTTCACTATCATAATTAATCATCTATTCGAATACACTAAACCTCTAGAGAAAGCTTGCTGCAGTATCGGAGACATCTTTCCCCATCTTTTTGAAAAGAAGCTCTTTGTTTTCTTTCCATCACTTATGTTGGTTATAGACATTTACTTTTCATCTTAATTATCTTCTTTTAAAGTCCATATTCCTTAACTCAAATATCAATAACTTGTAGAACTCAGTTTTTCATATCAATTATGCATGCCTATTCACCATAGGAGATAGAACAAGACTAAGCACCCAGGATATGTCACTTTCCCACTGTGATTATACCTCTCCTCGGTTTAAACCACCGAGGAAGCTGATTTCTTTAGACATATACCCTGAGTTGAGAAATTCCCAACTATGTCAATAATTCTCAAGAGCCTTTATTTACTTTCAAAATATCTTCATTCAATTTTATTCCTACTAATTATGTGACAAAAATAGCTATGAAGGATAAAATAGCAAGTCTAGCCTGGGATAAATTTGTATACAGCAAATCAATTTAGAAGCAAATTTTAGTAGAAGCAACGGCTCCTGATTGAAATGATCGTTTGTTGGTTCACATTGTTCAGAGTAAGAAATATGGTAATAATACAGCTGCTCTTTATATGGGAGCTTAATAACTGTGCTTGGAAGGTGGCAATGAGGAGAATGATGCTCCAAGTCAGCTTGTAAGTCAAAAGGCCTATGAAAATCTCCTACATGAAAAGAGACAATGAGGACAGTGTATACCTCTGTATGGGTGAAGGGTTACATGACGAGCTTCAGATGCATTATTAACTTTTATTTCTTAAATTTCAGGAGAAGAAAGAGGAGGAAGTAGAAGGGGAGGAGTTTGATATGGCAATTAAAAAAAAAAAAGCCCCAGTTGACTCCATCTCAGAGATTCTGATTCAGTTTTTCTGGATTGGAACTGGACTCGGCTTTGTTGGCTTCTTCTTTTTTTTAAATTATCCAAGCACAGCCAGAGTTGAGACAACTCACTCACAGAACAGAAGAGCTGTTAACATAGGAGGGGAAGAAACTGGTCAATGGTACAACCATTTCAAAGTCACTTTAACCATCTGCATTTTTTTCAAAATCAAAGCAGTCAATGTAATGTTTGTTTTCCTAGTATTGTTTTTTAAAAAAAATAGCCCTTGAGGAGTGCATCACATGGAAAAAAAAGTATTAATTGATTGCTTTATAGACTTGAGAATGTGGTTTAATCCAATGAAAGGTAACAGCATACCCATTTGACAAAACAACTTAAATTGATGACAGATTAAACAATGCAAGTAGCTGTCATTCAAGCAGTATGTTATGCTTTATTTGTATGCTGTTTAGGTGTTAGGTCATGTCCAACTCTTCTGCAACCCTATGGACTGTAGCCTGTCAGGCTCCTCTGTCCATGGGATTTCCCAGGCAAGAATACTGGAGTAGGCTGCCATTTTTATGCTTGGGAGGCTCCAAACTGGGAGCAGCTTCTATCTGCTTTTATTTTCAAGTTTTATTAGCTAATGTTTTATATGCGATTTAAGATCAAGTTTTCATAACTAAAACATTTTCAGCAAAATAAATATTTGTGGAAAGTGAATTAAATTTATGTTACCTTAAGGAGAATTAAGATATTCATAATGGTGATTTTACCTTCCAAGAATATTATATGTCCTGCTATTTGGTCAAGATTTCTTTCACATCTTTAAGAGAAATTCATCCTCATATGGGTCTTGCAACATTTTTTGTTTAGTCTATTCCTAGGTATTTTACTTTTCTTGTCATTTTTGCTATTTTAAGTGAGGCTTTCTTCCTTTTATCTCATTGTGATTTGTACATATATGTTATTATGCTTGTACCTAAGATTGATTTTATCAGGTAAAGTCGTTTCTTGTTCAATTATTTTGTGTTTCCCAAGTTTTGCAGTCATTTTTCTGCCAATAGTGGTAGTTTCCCTTTTTAATTTTTATACCTCTAATTTCTTCCTCTTATCTAACTGCATCAGCTAACATCTTCAGCACTCTGCTAAATAACAGTAATGACAATTGATATTTTTATCTTATTCGTGACTGTATCAGAAATATTTTAAGTTCTGTCATAAAGCATGACATTGGGTTTCAAGCTGAAATCAATTTATTTTACCATGTTATCTGTAGTTTTTTCAGTATTTTCATCAAGCATAGTTGTTGAATTTGGTCAGATGTATTTTCAGCATCTATAGAGACACTTATATGAGTTTCTTCATCCAATCTACTAATATGATAAAACGTATTAATGTATTTCCAGTCTTCAGACTTCAAGAATAAACTCCTTCCCATATTTCATTTCCTCCTGCTTCTGGCCATGTCCTCCTTTTTCTCAGCATCTTGGTCATAAGTTCTTACATTTCTATGTTTGTATTTTATTTAGAGAAACAATGCTTTATATTTAAAAAAAAATTCTTAGCATGTTTAGTGATTTTCTTCATCACTATTTTCAGCTAATTTTCTAGGTTGGTTTTGCTGCTCTTTCTTATTATTTTTTTTTAACTTTTTATTTTGTATTGGGGTATAGGTGATTAACAAATAATGTTGTGATAGTTTCAGACAAACAGCAAAGGGACTCAGCTGTACATATGCATGTACCCACTCTCCCCCAAACTCCCCTCCCATCCAGGCTGCCACATAACATTCAGCAGAGTTCCCTGTGCTGTACAGTAGGTCTTTGTTGGTTATATATTTTCAATATGCTGGTGTGTACATGCTCTTTCCCACTGTTTGTCTTTTAGGATTTTAGTATTGGTGTCATGCCGGTTCTCTTGTTATTTCTCGTTGTGGAATGAGTTGAGATTTCCTGGCCTTGCTATTTGTAGTATTTACTTCCAGAGAGTATATTTTTGCTAGCATTTTTTTGAGGTCACTGGACCACTGTGCTATTTTTACATATCCTTGTTGCATGTGCTGAACTCCTGCACCTCTCTCTAATTTTTTCCTTCACTCTTATACATTTCATATTTATAAAGGCTAAACTGCCTGGATTAGCCATATTTATGTAAGTAAAACTTTTTTTCACTCACATGATATCCATTATTTTCAAGTATTTAATGATTTGGTGATGGGTGTGGCAACAGAAAACAAGTCTTGTTCCTTTTAAAAAGTGGAAATAGATTTGTTTTTCAAATTAAAAAGTGTCTTAATGTAAAGTGTTGGCTCTGTAGTCCTGCCATGAGTAAATACTTTACTACTGTTCATAGTTTGTTGTTCTAAGCTTCCAAGATTTTTTCTAAATATACTCACAAAATATACACATTCACATGCATTTTTTAAAAATGAAATCACAACACAATATTCTGCTTTGTAGCCTGTTTTTTCACTTATTATGTCATGCCCACTTTCTGTGTTAATAAATATAGACCTACAGTTTTTAATGGATTGCTCAGCTGGTAAAAAATCCTCTTGCAATGCAGGAGACACTGGTTTGATTCCTGGGTTGGGAAGATCCCCTGGAGAAGGGAAAGGCTACCCACTCCAGTATTCTGGCCTAGAGAATTCCATGGACTGTATAGAGTTGCTGCAAAGAGTTGGACGTGACTTAAAAACACACACACACACACATTGCTTATGTCATCAATCTTTTACAGATGATCATTTAGGTTACTCCTCATTTTTCACTGCTATAAACAAAATTTGCATGAATGTCCTGTATGCTCTAATTGGTTTCTTTGAATACACTATTAAGTGGAAAATCACTAGATCACTGGATATAGCTATTTAAAAAGCAAATTTCTGTTTACCAAACATAACTTCGATTAAGTTTAAATATAACCTACCATTCATATGTTGATTTTTTCCACTATATTAGTTACAAAATGTTCCTATTCTAAAATAATCTATAAATAAAACTGAAATAAATGAGAATTTCTGGTTAACAGAAAATTTTGGTTATCCCAGAGAAAAAATTTTGTTATAGTCCACCAAGTACTTCTGAAAAATGTAATGCTTTACTAAAATTCAATTTTTTCCTACCACATCTTCCCACANATCTATAAATAAAACTGAAATAAATGAGAATTTCTGGTTAACAGAAAATTTTGGTTATCCCAGAGAAAAAATTTTGTTATAGTCCACCAAGTACTTCTGAAAAATGTAATGCTTTACTAAAATTCAATTTTTTCCTACCACATCTTCCCACAAAATAAAAGATTACTAGAATGATCATAAAAGGACTAAGGGTTTTTTAATATCTTATTCCTTAACGTATAATTTGTAAACACTAAAATCATCCTTCCTAGTGTATAGATTTATGACTTTTGACAAGAACTTATGGTCTCATAACCATAATCAAGATGTAGAAAAGTTCCTTCACCCCAACAATTTCCTTCATGCTTCTCTGTTGTCATTCCTGCCCCCAACTCAGGCGCTGGCGGCCGCTGATCTGTTTTCTATTCCTACAGTTTTGCTTTCCCTAGAACCTCATTTAAAAAGATTCATGAAGACTTTCGAAATTGGCTTCTTTTTTCAGCATGATGCCTTTGAGATGTATCCAGTTTATCGTGTGTACCAATAGTCTTTTCCTTTTTGTTGTTGAGTAATATTGCTTTGCATGAATGAAACACAATGTGTTTCTTCATTCACCACTTGGAGCATATTTGGGTTGTTTCCATTCTTGGTAATTATGAATGAAGTAGATAGCAACACGCACATGCAGGTTTTACTTCACCATAACTTTTCATTTCTCATAGGTAAATACCGAGGACTAGAACTGATGAATTTTATTTGTGCTGTGCTAAGTCGCTTCAGTTATGTCTGACTCTGCAACACTATGGACTGTAGCCCACTAGGCTCCTCTGTCCATGGGATTCTCCAGGCAAGAATACTGGCTGTGGGTTGTGATGCCTTCCTCCAGGGGATCTTCCCAACCCAGGAAGCAAATCCCAATCTCTTGATTCTCCTGCAGTGAGCCCTCTACAGTTGAAGAAGAGTCCTAACCATTGGACTGCCAGGGAATCCCACCAGTATCTTAGCTAGAATCTTACAACAGAAAATCAAGATGATGTTGGCTGAAGAACAATCCTTTGCCACCTTGACCATTGCTCTGACTTTCTTTCCCAGTAGACATCAGCTTTTCATGGAAAGTGAAGGAGTTATTTAAATCGGCTATGACTCATCAGGGGAGAGAGTAATGAACAACTTCTTCCTGCCCTTCTACAGGAGGGTGCTTAGCTTTGTGTTCAGCCAGTCATCTAATCACTATGGTAACACCCTCTTTCCCTCCCACTCTGNGACAACTGGGTATTGTTTTTGCTTTGGCTCCATCCCTTCATTCTTTTTGGAGTTATTTCTCCACTGATCTCTAGTAGCATATTGGGCACCTAATGACCTGGGGAGTTTCTCTTTTGGTATCCTATCATTTTGCCTTTTCATACTGTTCATGGGGTTCTCAAGTCAAGAACACTGAAGTGGCTTGCCATTCCCTTCTCCAGTGGACCACGTTCTGTCAGACCTCTCCACAATTACCTGCCCGTCTTCGGTTGCCCTGCAGGAATGGCTTGGTTTCACTGAGTTAGGCAAGGCTGTGGTCCTAGTGTGATTAGATTGACTACTTTTCTCTGAGTATGGTTTCAGTGTGTCTGCCCTCTGATGCCCTCTAGCAACACCTACCATCTTACTTGGGTTTCTCTTACCTTGGGCGTGGGGTATCTCTTCACGGCTGCTCCAGCAAAGCACAGCTGCTGCTCCTTACCTTGGACGAGGGGTATCTCCTTACTGCCGCCCTTCCTGACCTTCAATGTGGGATAGCTCCTCTAGGCCCTCCTGCACCTGCAGCCACCACTCCTATGGAATTTAGAAAGATGGTAACAATGACCTTATATGTGAGACAGCAAAAGAGACACAGATGTAAAGAATAGTCTTGTGGACTCTGTGAGAGAAGGCATAGTGGGATGATTTGAGGGAATATAGCATTGAAACATGTATATTATCATATGTGAAACAGATCGTCAGCCCAGGTTTGATGCATGAGACAGGGTGCTCAGGGCTGGTGCACTGGGATGATCCTGAGGGATGGGGTGGGAAGGGAGGTGGGAGAGGGGGTTCAGGATGGGGAACACATATACACCCATGGCTGATTCATGCCAATGTATGGCAAAAACCACTACAATACTGTAAAGTAATTAGCCTCCAATTAAAATAAATAAAGTAATTTTTTTAAAAATAAAATATTCCTAGTTCCTGCTTCAACATTTATTGCTCCTAGCCCAAACTCCTTCCTCATCAATTCGTCACAAACTTATTGTTTCTTTGTCTAAAAGATATAAAAGTTTCCTGCTCTAGTCACTTCTTTGGGTCTTTGTTTTCTTGTGAAGCTTCCCACAAACATGTAAAAATTCAGTTAGTTGTGTATGCGTCTCTCCTGTTCATCTGTTTTTGCCCGTTCACTTTTCAGACCCAGCCAGGGACGCTAAGAGGGCCAAGGAAAAGTTTTTTCTCCCCTGTAGTAGGTGATTCCTGTGACCACTCTACGGGGAAATTTGATTAAATTTAGTCAATCTATTCCTTATGTTCCAGCAATCCCATTCCTGGTAAACTCTACCCCAAACATTCTCACATAGGTGAGTATGAGTCCATGTATAAAAAGACACACACTGCAACATTTAAGTGTCAAAGCATTAAGTCAGAGACCTGGTGTGGAAGCGAGTCCATGCAGCCGTTAAAAGCTGCACACTAGATACACAGCAAAACAGATTTTTTAAAAGTTTAGTACTGACATTTTTTTTTAAGGTACAGAAGAAAAAATTTCCAAGCAAAATACCATTTGTGTAAACTAAAAAACAGGCATACAAAACACTACATACTATATAAGAACACATTCAAAGACATAGTTAATACTCTAGAATGGCCACCACTTGGAGGAAGAAGGAAGTGGGATTGGAGAATTCATCAAAGGTAGTCCTCGGTTCAAAGATGAAATGGCAGCGGTCAGAGCTCTTAGCTGTAAAGAGCAGAAACTATGATTTAAACATACGAGGGGAAAGATTTAAGGCTCTTTGGTAGTACATTAGACCAACTGGAAGGCCCAGAAGCTTTGCAATCAGAATCCCAATCACAAATCACACCACAGAGTTGCTTAGGGGCGGCCACCTCTAATCTCTGCAGACTGGATGGCTCACGATGCCTGAATAAAAAAGTGCTGAGTGCTTCAACCATATTCTCCACGATCAGTGAGAAGTCTACTGTCCCTGTTCTTTGCATCACTGCTCGATTCAATGTCTGAAGCAGATGCATCAGAATAACCAAGCTTACCTCACAGGCAGTGCCCTCTATCAAGGAGGCTAGCAATGACTCTATTTTTAGCATCCATCAGGAGAAATAGTATCTGCCTCCCCAGTATCGTGGACTGAAGAAATCATTCAGCAGAAGAGGGCTCTATTTTGGGCAGCCAAAATAATTACAAAAGCCCTCTAGAGAAAAGTGCCATCAATCTTCAACAACAACAATGTGTATTGGGATCAAATAAGAGCTCATTGACTTTTCCAAGAAGGCCACTGATAACATGTTCAAGAATAGTTTCAGTGGACTACTGTGGACGGGAGACAGATGCTAGTAAGCTAGAGAATGAATAGGAGATGAAGACACACAGGTGATGAGTGTAGACCTCCAAGGAACTTCACCATGAGTGGACGCATAGGAGGGTTCACAGATAGAGGAAAATGTAGAATTCATGAAGCACTTTGGTTTTTGTTTGTTTTTGTTTTTAAGGGAAAACAGACTAGATCACACTGTTAGGCTGAGAAGAAGCTAGGAGAGAAAGGTCACCATGGTTAGAAAGAAAATAGATGATTTTTTAAAAGCCACAACCTAATCAGACCCTAAGTGGAAGGATTAACCTGAAAACGCTGTAGGGAGAGACAGCTGCTGTGAGAGAAAAGAAGTACTCTTGCCTGGAAAATGTGTATGTGTGTGTGACGATGTGCAGATGGTAAGTTAGTTTCTGTTGGACCTCCATTTTATCTATAAAATAAATGAACAGGAACAACTGAAGGGAGCTTCCCAAGTGGCACTAGTGGTAAAGAACGCGCCTGCCAATGCGGGAGACAAAAGAGACTTGGGTTCAGTCCCTGGGTTAGGAAGATCCCCTGGAGGAGGGCATGGCAACCCACCCCAGTATTCTTGTCTGGAGAATCCCATGGACAGAGGATCCTGGAGGGCTACAGTCCAAGAGCTGCAAAGAGTCAGACATGACAGAAGTGTCTTAGCATGCATGCACACGCAACTGAGGGAGGCAGAATTGGAGATGAATTAGAGGCCTGGAGGAGAATGCTGAAATTTTCTAACTGCTAAACAGGAGAGGAACTGATCACCATCAAATAAAGAAATTATTGAAAGATGAGTACAGGGAGTTTCCTAGCTGTCCAGTATTTAGGACTTGGTGTTCTCAGTGTTTCGGCTCAGGTTTAAGCCCCGGTTGGGAAGCTAAGATTCCACAAGCCTTGGGGCCAACAAAGAAAAAAAGATGAAGATTTAAAATTTAAGATTTTAAACTTGAAGTGGTTCCAATCTGTTTAATGATTGTTTTTCCTTCAGCAAAACTGCTGCCCCTGTGTGGAACAAAGTAGGTCAAGGTCAGGCTTATGGAAGTATGAAAGTGGAGTGAAAGTCACTCAGTCCAACTCTTTGCTATACAGTCCATGGGAATCTCCAGGCCAGAATACTGGAGTGGGTAGCCTTTCCCTTATCCAGGGGATCTTCCCAACCCAAGGATTGAACCCAGGTCTACCACACTGCAGGCAGATTCTTTACCAGCTAAACCACCAGGGAAACCCTGAAGGTATAGAAACTAGGATATAAGCCTTGAGCCTCCAAAGAGAGAGTGGTTACATGATAGCACATCAAGCTATGGATGAGGTAAAGAGGGAAATGTAGCCAGGACTGAGGAGATGAGGAGATTAAGGTGTTTCAAAGTTGTTCTGAGATTGAGAGTCAGGGGTTAGAGCTACAGTGAGAGGTGGAAAGTGAGAGCTACAGGAGAGATAAGAAAGCCTTCCTCAGCAATCAATGCAAAGATATAGAGGAAAACAACAGAATGGGAAAGACTAGAGATCTCTTCAAGAAAATCAGAGATACCAAGGGAACATTTCATGCAAAGATAAGCTCAATAAAGGACACAAATGGTATAGACCTAAGAGAAGCAGAAGATATTGAGAAGAGGTGGCAAGAATACACAGAAGAACTGTACAAAAAAGAGCTTCACAACCCAGATAATCACAATGGTGTGGTCACTCACCTAGAGCCAGATTTCCTGGAATGTGAAGTCAAGTGGACCTTAGAAAGCATCACTAAGAACAAAGCTAGTGGAGATGATGGAATTCCAGTTGTGCTATTTCAAATCCTGAAAGATGATGCTGTGAAAGTGCTGCACTCAATATGCCAGCAAATTTGGAAAACTCAGCAGTGGCCACAGGACTGGGAAAGGTCAGTTTTCATTCCAATCCTTAAGAAAGGCAATGCCAAAGAATGCTCAAACTACCACACAATTGCACTCATCTCACACGCTAGCAAAGTAATGCTCAAAGTTCTCCAAGCCAGGCTTCAGCAATACATGAACTATGAACTTCCAGATGTTTCAAGCTGGATTTAGAAAAGGCAGATGAACCAGTGATCAAATTGTCAACATCTGCTGGATCATGGAAAAAGCAAAAGAGTTCCATAAAAACATCTATTTCTGCTTTATTGNTAGCTAACCAGAGAGTACAGATCTATAGTCAAGCTGTGGTGATTATTACATTGTGCCATGCACGCATGCTTAGTCACTTCAGTTGTGTCCAACTCTTTGCAATCCTCTGGACTGTAATCCACCAGGCTCCTCTGTCCATAGAATTCTCCAGGCAAGAATACTAGAGTGGGTTGCCATGCCCTCCTCCAGGAGAAGGGATGGAACCCACGTCTCTTACATCATCTGAACAGGTTCTTTACCAGAGCAATCTGGGAAGTCCGTATATGATGCCATGCTGCTAATTCGTGTCAGTCATGTCTGACTCTGTGTGACCCCATAGACCACAGCACACCAGGCTCCCCCGTCCTTGGGATTCTCCAGGCAAGAACACTTGAGTGGGTTGCCATTTCCTTCTCCAGTGCATGAAAGTGAAAAGTGAAAGTGAAGTCACTCAATTATGTCCGACTCTTAGAGACCCCAGGGACTACAGCCTACCAGGCTCCTCCATCCATGGGATTTTCCAGGCAAGAGTACTGGAGTGGGGTGCCATTGCCTTGTCCAACATGGTGCCATATAAGGATATAAATATATTGTAAATATATATAAGGATATATAGATTATAAATATATATAAATATCTGTAGATCAGTGTGATATTTATAAAAGATTATGTCAAGGCAAAAGAATAAGAAGAAAATGTCCTCTGGTCATAAAACAATAAGGAAATGAACAGGTGCCATCTTAGTAATGATAAGGTTGATAACTTGGTATCATGTCTAGAGCTAAGTAAACAGGCAAGTAAAATCCAGGTTTGGTCCTGCCTGCATGACCTGTGCTATTCAAGTAAGTTTTTCTAGAGCTGTTATTTTGTAAGCATTATATTGAATAGCGTGCCCTTGGTGTTAAGCATTATACTGAATACTGTGTCTTTAGTGTACAAGAAAAGTGAATTTATCTCCCACCTTCCTTTGAAATGTTCTCACGGTGCCTTGTTCTTCCTCTTCCTCTGCAATAGAAATGGAAGCGGGTCTCACGACTTTTCTAATTACTGTCAGGTAATACAAGATTCCCTGGACAATTTTTAGCATTTCAGTTCAGTTCAGTTCAGTTGCTTAGTCGTGTCTGACTCTTTGCAACCCCATGAGTTGCAGCATGTCAGGCCACCCTGTCCATCACCAACTCCCGGAGTTCACTCAGACTCAACATCCATTGAGTCAGTGATGCCATCCAGTCATCTCATCCTCTGTCGACCTCTTCTCCCCCTGCCCCCAGTCCCTCCCAGCATCAGAGTCAACTCTTCGCATGAGGTGGCCAAAGGATTGGAGTTTCAGCTTTTGTATCATTTCTTCCAAAGAACACCCAGGACTGATCTCCTTCAGAATGGACTGGTTGGCTTTCCTTGCAGTCCAAGGGACTCTCAAGAGTCTTCTCCAACACCACAGTTCAAAAGCATCAATTCTTCAGTGCTCAGCTTTCTTCACAGTCCAACTCTCACATCCATACATGACCACTGGAAAAAACATAGCCTTGACTAGACGGACCTTTGTTAGCAAAGTAAGGTCTCTGCTTTTGAATATGCTATCTAGATTGGTCATAACTTTCCTTCCAAGGAGTAAGCGTCTTTTAATTTCATGGCTGCAATCACCATCTGCAGTGATTACACAAGTCTCAGGTAATAGTCAAACTTCTAACTTCATGTTAAGCTGGGGCCTCTCCTCCCAGTTCTAGTTTATTGCCAGATGTTATCAGTTTCTTTCCTTCTATCTCTTTGGGTTTTTACTCCTCCACTTCTCTTTCATTACTTGTGTTCCTTATGTTTCAAGAAAAATTATTAACTGCACTGTTACAGTTAACTGTGTGTTTGTGTGAGTCGCTCAGTAGTGTCTGGTTCCTTATGATCCCATGGACTGTAACCCATCAGGCTCCTCTGTCCATGGGGGTTCTCCAGGCAAAAATACTGGTGTGGGTTGTCATGCCCTCCCCCAGGGGATAATCCCCACCCAGGGACTGAACCCAGGTCTCCCGCATTATGGGCAGATTCTTTACGGTCTGAGCCACCAAGGAATCCCATGGTTAACTAGTTGGCACTCTTTCAAACTGCCAGATAATCAAAGATTTAGAGTGCATTTGTGAATCTTGAGGAGATCCCTGATGAGTCATGGTCCTAGCAGAAAATAACATTTGCCCCAAATGGTAACAAAGGGACTCTAATGAAGGGCCTTCTTATAGAGGTGGGCACAGGATTCATGGAACACAGAAGGGATGAGGTCATATACAGGTCTGTAACAGTGATAGCCATTACCACTCCAAGTAGTAGAGGGAATGGTAGCACCAGAGCCCAGTGAGGGGGAGCCTGCAAGAGAGGCCTGGCGACAGTGTAGTCCTGGAGGGATGCCAAAGACACAACGCCGGTGCCAGGAGACAGTGGAAAGAAATGCCTGGAATGCCCTCCTCTTGTTAGTGATTTCTGCCAGTGCCTCACATTGGCCAAACTCAACTGGTAGCTAGTCAGCAAGGGAACTCAAATAATAGACCTCTCAGAAGTTAGCCTTCTGGGAAGAATAATGTATCTAGGAGGACACTCCTGCCAGTACACTCCTGCCACAGGGGACCTCTCCCTTCCTCGTCTCCTGCCCAAGGCAAGTATATCTCTATTATGATGAGTTGCTTACTCTTTCCTAACCCTCTGGGATTTATTCCTGCAATGTTATCACTCTGTCTATTGGAGGGCCACAGAAAACACATACGTCCTTTACATATCATGTTTACTATTTAATATTCAACATGTGACATTTAACATCCTGTTACATGTGATATTTAGTAGTCATTGAACTACTTGGAGCCAGGTTGTGCTAGGACGTCCTGCATGTGTCCTCTTTGAACCTCAAGACTGCTTATCAAGACAGATATTAACTTTGAAGAGAATGACTGTGGAGAGAAGATAGAAAGAGAGAGGCCAACGCACAGTGATCAAGTGACTTAAGCCACAAAACCATCTTTCTGTATCAGGTTGCCTCTGGGAACCTCAAAACACATATTATCATCCTTTGTTTGCTTTTTGTTACTGCTCCACCTCATCTTTGAAGCCAGTATTGCTTTACCTGGCTTAGACATTGCAAACAACTGAGCTTGGCTCTGCACGCTGAGATTTCCACTGGGATCTGCTTTACGTCAGACTGGTGAAAGAAACCAAATCCCATGGGTCCCCTCTTACACCACTGCTGGCTCCTGCTTTTAGTTCATGGTCTGTTTCATTTGGAGTCTTTTAAGAAGCGGCTGCCCTTCTTGTTCTCCCTTGAGTAATTGAAACATAACATAAAGGGCATCATTCAAGGGATATCAACAGTATATGGTACAGTTATTTCATTCTGGAAAATTCTGAAATGGAAATGTGCAGCTTTTGCCGGGAGGTTGGTTTTCATCACAAGCTGTCTCTTTTCCAGATCAGATATTTAGAGAAGCAGAATGTGTTCAGCCCTGCGGGAACTCTCCAGAGTGAGCTCAGGACAGAACACAGAGTGCATTTCCACTTACAAGTGTGTTCCCTTTGGGCTGTTCTGAGTGTGGAGTGAAGGAAGATACCTGGCAACCCTCTTCTGATACCTAATTTAAGCAAAGTGTGAGTAGGAACAAGTAGGAACCTTCTTTGAGTAGGAACAAGACAGCCTTACCTTGACTGCCAGGTGTTAAGAAGGAACCCTCTATTGAAGATCCAGGGAGTGCAGGTCTATTGTGTGGTGTTGTTAAACCTAGCTGATCAAAAACAAACAAACAAACAAACACCTAGCTGATCAATTCTCGGGTACCTCTCTCTCAGCAACCTCTTTGAATGTCTCTTTTTTTTTCTAGTAAGCCTTATAGAGTCTCTGGGTATTATTAAACACAAATTGAAGTTTCTGAACTTGGTAGTCTATTTAATTGCTATATTTTCAGAAAAACTATAAGCTTTATTTGATTTAATAAGTAAACAAGTGATTTTAAAGGCAATATTTTTTCCTAAAAATTAGTTTTATTGAGATGCAATTTACATACAATAAAATTCACTCATTTTAAATGCAGACTTGATAGGTTTTGACAAATATAGACAGTCCTATAATCATGACCCCACAGAAAATGTAAAACATTCCATCACCCTCAAAGTGACTCAGGCCCATTTGTAGTCTTTCCCCTTCCCCAGCCTCCAGGCCCAGGTGACCACTGATTTCCTGTCACAGTGATTTTAGAAATAGAAGTTCTCCTTTCACTCAGCATGATGTGTATGAGATTTATCACTGCGTTGGTATGCATCAGCAGTCTGTTTCATCTTATTGATGAGTAACATTTCATTGTAGGGAATGGAATTGGTTTTGTGATTTTTTTTTTTTGACATTACAATTTGTTTATCCATTTGACAGTTGCTGGACATTCAGATTATTTCCAGTTTTTACTATTGTGAACAAAGCTGCTATGAACATCTGAACAGAAGTCTTTGAGTGGACAAATGTTTTCTCATCTCTTGCAAAAATATCTAGTGGGTTCCTGGGATGTATGGTAAGTGTATTTAACTTTACTTTTTAAAAGTCCAACTGTTTTCCAGAGTAGCAGTTGCTTTAGATCCTTACCAAACATTAGTATTGTCATTCATTGAATTTTATCATTCTAGTGGTTTGTAGTGTTTTTCTTACAGTGGTTTTAATTTACATTTCTCTAAGGAATAATGATTGTTCAGCACCTTTTCATGTGCTTATTTGCCAGTTTTTAAAATATTATTCTGTGAAATGTCAGTTCTACTCTTTTGCCCATTTTAAATTGCATTGTCTATCTTATTATTGGATTGTAATGTATATATTTTAAATATAAGTTTTTAATAAGATATGAATTTTACAAATGTTTTCCCTATTTGGCTTGCCATTAATTTCCTTAACAGTGTTTTTGGAAGAGCAAAATTTTCCATTTTGATGTAGTCAAGTCTATTTATTTTTATTTTATGGTTATAATTTTGTTTCCTACCTAAGAAACTGGTGCCTAGCCTAACACCATGAAGATTTTCTCATTTATTTTCATCTAGAAAGGTTATAGTTTGTGCTCTTATGTTTATATCTGTGGGATTCCCTGGTAGCTCAAAGAGTGCAAAGCAGAAGAGCCAGGTTCAATCTGTGGGTGGAGAAGATCCCCCGGAGGAGGACATGGTAGCCCACTCCAATATTCTTGCCTGGGAAATTCCATGGACAGAGAAGCCTGGCGGGCTGCAGTTCATGGGATCACGAAGAGTTGGACACGACTGAACGACTAAGCATGTAGGTACGAAGATATAAAATAGATTACTAGTAAGAATCTGCTGTATAGCACGGGGAACTCTACTCAGCACTCTGTAATAGCCTATATGGGAAAAGAATCTAAAAAAAAAAAAAAAAAAAAGAAGTGATCTTTGTGTATGTATAACTGAATCACTTTGCTGTACACCTGAAATTAACACAACTTTGTAAATCAACTATAATAAAAATTTTAAAAATAAAATAGAGATTTGTACCTATGTTTAGATTAAATGTACTAAATATGTTTCCTTGACACCTAAAATATTGATACATGATAGTTTCTGCTTTCAGTGATTTAATTTGTTTATGTGGCACTCAACCCTGGTCCTCATATTTTACCCTACTCACCTGCCCTACATACACAGAAAGAACCCCTCTCACATAAGGGTGTTTACGTGTGTTGCAACGTTGTAGAGATGGACAGGATTTTCTCCTGTTGACCTCCTCCTATTGACAGGCATGATGCTGGCTAGGAATGCCTGAGGTCCTCACCTGGCCCTGTCCTCCTTATGGCAACCCCCTCAGACATCTTCCCACCAGCGCCAATGCTGTGGTAGGACCAGTCCTTGTGGTTTTTCTTGTGATTGCAAGACTCACCTAAGCAAAAGATCATCAGGGAACTTTCCAGAACAAGATTTGTTATCCACCATTCCTGGAGGGTTCATGGCATGCCTGAGGGCTACAGAGCAAGGTAGAGAGAGCGAGGGAGGGGTCTTGAACCTGGGGCTCTGCCTTTATTTGGATCATATGTGTGGTGCCCAGGGCTTTACAGGTTTACTCTTCATTGGGAAATTTAAAACATAACAGTAGAAATTAGGGTGCAAGAAGGGGAGAGCAGGATCTCTCAAGCTGTCAGTTATCTAGGTTTCAGGGCGTTTCATATGGGGAAATCCATCAGTGTGGGCAGGCTGGTTCATTTGTCTAGTTTTTTAACTACTAGCTGTGATATACCACTGGCAATATGTATATTCAAGATAGGTATCTTTGAAATGGATGCCTCGACAATCAAAAGCTTAATGTTAGGCACTTCACTCAGATTTCCATCACAGAAACCTAAGAATTCAAAATAAAATATTAGACATACCTCACTCCCAGAAAAGATTCTTCCATCAGTTTCAGGGGCCTTGAGTTCCAGCCTAATGCTATACAGCTGGACCCTTTCTCTACTCTCTTATACAATCCTTCCACCTCCAAATTTCTGTTCACTTCTGTTGCAGGAGGGCTTCCTGGTGGCTCAGAGGTTAAAGCGTCTGCCTGCAACGCAGGAGACCTGGGTTCAATTCCTGGGTCTGGAAGATCTTCTGGAAAGGAAACGGTAACCCACTCCAGTATTCTTGCCTGAAGAATCCCATGGACAGAGGAGCCTGGTGGGCTACAGTCCACAGGGTTGCAAAGAGTCGGACACAACTGAGCAACTTCATTTTCACTTTCTGTTGCAGGAAGGTAGACCCCTTCCAGGGCCTGAAAGTGGGCTCTTGTCTAACACTCGGAAATGACTTGTCTGAGGAGACACACGCTGACAAGCCAAGAGATGTTATTGGAAAGGGGTGCCCANAACTTCATTTTCACTTTCTGTTGCAGGAAGGTAGACCCCTTCCAGGGCCTGAAAGTGGGCTCTTGTCTAACACTCGGAAATGACTTGTCTGAGGAGACACACGCTGACAAGCCAAGAGATGTTATTGGAAAGGGGTGCCCAGGCAGAGAGCAGTAGAGTAGGGAACCCAAGAGAACTGCTCTGCCATGTGGCTCACAGTCTTGGATTTTATGGCGATGCGATTAGTTTCTGGGTTGTCTTTAGACAATCATTCTGACTCAGAGTCCTTCCTGGTGGTGCACCCCTTGTTCAGCCAAGATGGATGCCAGTGAGAATGATTCTGGGAGGTGATTGGACACGTGGAGTTGCTTTTTGATCTTTCCTGAACTCTCCCTGTTGGTGGTGGCTTATTAGTTCTGTGTTCCTTACCAGGACCTCCTGTTAGAACTGGACACGGAACAACAGACTGGTTCCAAATAGGAAAAGGAGTGCGTCAGGGCTGTATATCGTCATCCTGCTTATCTAACTTATATGCAGAGTTCATCATGAGAAACGCTGGGCCAGATAAAGCACAAGCTGGAATCAAGATTGCCGGGAGAAATATCAATAACCTCAGATATG
>SJYV01047855.1:0-43806 GCA_006410875.1 Neotragus pygmaeus | reverse complement strand
TGCACAAATGAATGGCTTAAATATTGTTTGTGGTTTGCAAATTAGATCTACACAGGCAAGAAAATGTTTCTACAATTTCCTTCTATAATTATGCTCAGTTCGTTACAATATTTCTCTTAAATAAGAGGATTGGGACTCGCAAACCTGGTTTCTGATTTTGGCAAAATAGATTTGCAAATAACCTTGTTTTGGGGGCATACAATTCCAAATCAATGCTATTTACAGTGCAATTTTGTAGACTACAATAAAAATCAGGGCTATTTAGAATTTTATCCCAAAATATTGAAAAAAATATTCAAAATTAGTTTTCTTTTTCTTTTTGGAAACTTTTCTTTTCATTAATTTTTTTTTAAAAGGAAAAAGCATAGAAAAAAAATCTCATTAATAGAGGAACTGTATCAGTTAGGGTCCTGGCAAAAACAGATGGCACACTCAAATTCGGTTATCTGAGATGGGTTTAATGCACAGACTTGTGAGAAACATGTGGGTAAGGTAGAGGCTTGTGCCTTGCTTTACCGAACTGGGCCTGGTGGAACAAACGCAGGAAGGAATTAGCCAGATCGACGTGGAGATGTGGAGGACTGTGTAGAGGGCCCTTCACTTTGGAGGAAGTAAGTCAGTCCTTGAACTCTTGAGGGGCTTGAGGAAAAGAGGGGAGTAAATGGCCACCTCACTCTTTCCTCTCCTTTCTCCTTCCAACTTCCTGCCAATCCTTCTGTTGTCTGAACTGAGCTGAAGGTCAGAAGTCACATATTCGGCTGTGATTGGTCAACATCCTAGGACTCTCGCACCAAGGGAAGGGTGGACAGGAGACCTGGAAGGGCAAGTGGAAGATACCCATTCAATCTGTTCCTTTGGTCCCTTGGCCTGTGCTGCCTGTGTTTCACCCAGGTGAGCAACCCATGTCCTTAACGTGGGAAACAGAAAACCCTACAGCTAACAGGCCGTCACTGGAGATACCTGGACAGACATACTCCCACCTGAAGCCTGCACTATTAGCTCCAACTAAAGGCTTGATAATAAAAGGGGAGGAATGAACAGTCAATGTGAAGATGAACTGCTATGGTGCCCAGTTAGACAGATGCCACAGGCCTACACTGGCACCCCGGCTGTCTTCCTTCCTATCTGTTCTTTATTCTCTCTACACCTGGCCTAGGTAACTTCTTGGTAAGATGATCCAGATTTTCAATTTGTTGGACCAGGAGGTCTTAGAAGTTTTATCTTCCTTAGGTATCCTCAGTTCTCTAGTGATAAGATGTCTCCTAGTTCTCATAGAAGCCCTCCTTGCCCTCCTGGTATAGCAGCAATCCCACCAGGATGAAGCACATCTGATGATGGAGTTGCCTCCTTCCCTATCTGTTGGTTTATTGATACGAGGGATCCAAAATGGCCAACGATGAGTCTCAGCTTCCAAATCATGAAATAATGAGTATATTCCTTGGTGAAAGCACCACTTCCTCTATATCCAGATAGGCTGAGATTGTGCAGCTGAAAGAAGTATTCATCAATGGTTTTGTTAGTAACTAGTACCACTTCTACCTCCATGACTTGGCTCCTGACCTGACAGTGGATAATATGGCAAAATATTAGCCATTGGTTAACGAATATTTTGCATCCTTTAAGACAGTACTTGTCTAGTAGAATACTGTCTCACAATTGGTATAATGACTGAACATTAAACTTCAGCAATAAGGAGCAGAATTGCATTGCCACACATACTTCATCACAAAATCAGTTTCTTGATCAGAAGCAGTATATGCTGATTGCATGATGATGCTCTTTAAATTTGCAAATAGTGGTACTGACAGAAGTGCAGACAAGAAAGACTAATTTCCATTAGGTATGGGCTAAAAAGAGATGGGAATACCAGACCACCTTGCATGCCTCCTGGTAAATCTGTACTCAGGTTGAGAAACAACACTTAGAACCCAACATGGGACAACAGACTGTTTCCAAATTGAGAAAGGAGTATTTCAAGGCTGTATATTGTCTCCCTGCTTATTTAACTCATATGCAGAGCACATCATGCAAAATGCTGGGCTCAATGCAGCACAAACTGAAATCAAGATTGCCAGGAGAAATATCAATAAATTCAGATATGCAGATGACACTACCCTTATGGCAGAAAGAGGAAAGGAACTAAAGAATCTCTTGAAGAAAGTGAAAGATGAGAATGAAAAAGCTGGTTTAAAACTCAGATCATGGCAAATAGTTGTAAAAACAATGGAAACAGTGAGAGACTTTATTTTCTTGAGCTCCAAAATCAGATGATGACTGCAGCCATGAAATAAAAGATGCTTTCTCCTTTGAAAAAAAGCTATGAAAAACCTAGACAGCATGCTAAAAAGCAGAGAGATTACTTTGCTGACAAATGTCGGTGTAGTCAAAGCTATGGCTTTTCCAGTAGTCATGTATGAATGTGAGACTTGTACCATAAAGAAAGTTGAACGTCAAAGAATTGATGCTTTTGAACTATGGTGTTGAAGAAGGATCTTGAGAGTCCCTTGAACTGCAAGGAAATCAAACCAGTCCATCCCAAAGGAAATCAATCCTGAATATTCATTGGAAGGATTGATGCTGAACCTGAAGCTCCAATATTTTGGCCACCTGATGAGAAGAGCTGACATTTTAGAAAAGACCCTGATGCTGGGAAAGATTGAAGGCAGGAGGAGAAGGGAGTGATAGAGGATGAGATGGTTGGATGGCCTCACCAACTCTGTGGACATGAGTTTGAGTAAACTCCGGGAGTTGGTGATGGACAGCGAAGCCTGGTGTGCTGCGGTCCATGGCGTCACAGAGTCAGACATGACTGAGCGACTGAACTGAACTTATGGAAGACAAGTCAACTATTCCATCCATGATGAAAGGGGTCCAAGAAGACTTGCCATCAGTGGACAGTTCGGCTGTCCTAGTGAGCAGTGTCATACTGAAGGCTCCGTGTCCATCTTTGCTGAGAGGAAGTCTATGACCCATCTTGTTTTTGTACCAAACAAATAAGTGAGGTAAATGGAGACGTCATAGGTGACCTAAACTTCTTTTGGTGAGGACATTTGTCTCTTAGATTCTCTAGAGAGGTGGTATTTTATTGTGATTGACCCTCTCAGGGAGGTTACTGTTTCGGGGACTTCCATCTGGCCTTTTCTACTATAGTAGTCTTTGCTCCCATTGGTCAGGAAATAAACAAGGATATTTTCTAGGTGACTCATTGACTCTAATTTTGCTATATCTGCTGGGTCTGGAGAAACATCCATAGTCTCACTAGCCCTGCTATGGGAACAATTCAGGTCAAGGTTTATCTTTCACTGAACCTCCAACTGTACAATCTGTCTAGTGGGCCAGAGTGACTGATCCATGGATTATATGTCTCCAAGAATAAGAATCAAGTAAGAATTAGTATCTAAAAAACTTCCTTTGAATATTCTTATTCTCACTGCATAATTATACTGGTTAAAGATGATAGATTACTCTAGACAGCATGGGGAAAATTCATGATGTATTTCTGGAACCACAGGGCAGGGTCCTTTCTCAAAAATACAGGCTTCCTCCTCCAGGCCTTCATAATCCTTCAACTAGTGGCTACGAATCTTGCCTTCATATTAGAATCACCAGGGAAGATTCAGAAAAAACTGATGCCTGAGTCTCACTCCCAGATATCCTGATGCAGTTGATCTAGTTGTGACCTAGCCTTTGTGAAAGTTGAAAGCTCCAAGTGCTTCTGACCTGACTGATGTTAACTGCTGCTCTGCAGCAGTAGAGAGGAGTAGCAGCCAAGCAGATTTTTGTACAGATTTTTGTAATTTTACTAAGTTTCTCAGGTGAATTAGATAGAATGAGAAAGTCTCTGCTATAATGATCGAGTTCCAGCCTCAACTGAGCCAACCCAGCTTACACCACCCCAAGTGGTTGAGGCAATGTGTCAAAACCAAATTTTACAGACAGGAGACATCTTATTGACTAGGGCCTACTCAAACCTCATGCCTCATCCTTCTTTGTCTGAAGATCACTTAAATTCTACTTTCCACTTGCTCCCAGGCTCCTGCCAGTAGAGATTTACTTAATCCTGTGTTTTTTGGGGAGTATATATCTGCTTCCAGAGCAGACCTTGTACTTCTTTGTCCTGTTGATTTTGGATCCGCTGATTTTGTTGTCTGCAGGTACCTGGCAGGTGGGCTGTTGGGAGAACTGGCATCACCTGGTGGAGCTACTGGCTGAGATGAAGTTGTTAATAAGCTTTTATATGATGGAAGATAGACTTCCTATTGGAAAGTTAAATGGCTCTCTCTGTTGGCTAAGAATTCAAAAATAATTGAGAGTCCAGTTTCCTACCATGTCTCTTTTGACACAAATATTCTTATCTCATGTCTCAGCACCCCCCCCCCCCACTTCCTTAGCAGGACCGTCACCTTGGTATGGATGAGATTTTGCAGAGTTGAGTACTTCTCTGCAGTCCTTATGATCAGACTTCTGATTTAATCTTCAGGCCTACCTGCCCCAAAACTCCAGGAGATGAAGATATCTTTTGATCTGTTTCTGAGACTTTGTGATTTCTCTTCAAGTTCTTAATCTGATGTTCACTTCTTTCCATTCCTCCCTAGAATAAGTTTATCAACTTCTTCACTGTTGACATTTTGAATCAGATTAATTCTTTGTCGTGGGAACTTTCCTCTGCATGGTAGGATGTTTAGCATCATTACTGGCTTCTACCCTCTAGACACCCAAGTTGTGACAATCACTGTCTCCAGACATTGCCCAAAGTTTCCTTGGGGGACAAAATTGTCACTAATGGAGAAGCTCTGTTGTAGATCAGAAAAAAACCCACCTAGTGGCATAATCTTTTAACCCATGTTATATGTTCCAACTACTCACCATTCATTGTATCTACTTTAATTTGAATAAATATGATCCCCCAGATGCAGTTAGTTACTCTTGCCCCTTTCCCTAATGGAAGGAGAGGAACTCAATCCTAGAATTCATGTTGAAATTCTGTTTCCTAGAGCTATTTTCAGTACCAATTTCTGTTTCTGTTAACATCCCAGCAGGAAACAGATGTTACACGCAATATGAGCAATTTGACAACACTTTACACTATTTACAAAGATGTGGGCAGAGTATCCCATAGTGAGACAGAAACCAAGAGTGCAGTGCTCTGAGCTCATGGTAGATGACGGGGACTCCACTCCCTCCTCTAGACTTGAGGAAGCAAGGGGAGAAGGGGACAGAGAAGTTCTCAGAATCTCAGAACCAGCCTGGAGATGGAGAGAGTTATTGGGCAGCCTGGGAAATTACCCCCTTCCCCATTCCTCTCTGCTCTTTCTCTCTTCTGCTGCTGTTCACTATCAGCAGAGCCTGCCTGCTAGACAGACAGAGAGGAAATCACTGGACGAAGCCCCTTGATGAAGGGAACTTAGATCATACTTTGATGGATGTCTGCTTCTAGGACACATCTCAGGGCGCTCAGGTAAAAGGAATATGATGGAGAGGAGCAAAAGTAAGACATAAAGTGTAGCAGTTGCACTTCCAGCACTAGATAAAAAGGAAAAAAGAAACATATTTTGGGTAAGAAAAGTAAATTTCAGATATAGAACAATATTTGAAAAGATTGTCAGGTGCACTACAGAATTTAAGAAAGATATAGGACAACTTGGAAAATGGAAACAAAAATCCTCCAGATAAAGGGTAATTGTAAAAATAAAAACCACATACACATCTGTGTTTCTCTTTCCTTTCTCATATTTTCTAATCATTAGGGCAACATTCCCATTTTGCTTGACTGAGGTGAGAACTTTAGTGCTTAACAGTCACTTAGCACTGAATCTGGTCAATCGCCGTCCTGTTGATTGTGCCTCTGAAGTGGCCCTGGATTTACTCTGTTCACTTCTCCATGGTCACTGGTTTTTTTCAACCAGCACCTTTTTTCCCCCAGATGACTTCACAAGCCTGATATTTCCTGTTTTCATGTCTTAACTTGTCCTCTTCCCTACAACCAGTTTTCATTCTAAATAAAAATATGATATGCAAATTAATTAATTAAATAATTTTAAATGTTACATAGTTTATCAAGTGTTTGTTATAGAACATTTTATGAACAAAGTTTATAACACTTACTGTAGTTGAAAAAGAGCCTGCCTTCAACCTTGTGGGCCATTCTTGTCTCCTAAAATTCTATACTCCCTGGGATTGCGTTAAAGAAATCAGCATTTTCAGAACCTGCACATTTAACATGTCTGTAATTTGTGTGCTGCTAATTATTTCCTTGTGGGCTGCCATCTATAGGGTCACATAGAGTCAGAGACGACTGAAGTGGCTTAGCAGCAGTGCAGCATTCTTTCCTGGAATAATCCTCCTACCCTAACCTCCCCCCAACACACATGCTCCCCATGGGAAAATTAGTAGTTTGTTTTCAGAAGTCAGTTCAACTACCTAACTTGCTGAAAATGTCACCAAAGTATTTGGACAGATTTAGTGCTGATTATGCCCACTAAAAAAGACTCAGGACTGTTAACATTTAAAAAAAATCACGTTCAACCAGTGTGGTGCCTTTTGTCTATTAAGTAGTCATGGAGGATGCAATGTGATGACCACTCTCATAAATCAGTGGTTAGATGATGGATCAATAAAATAAATATTTTATAAAGGAAAGCAAAAGACTTAACTAAACCAAGTGCTGACCCAATGTATTTGGTTTTAAGACTTTATGAGAACCAATAATAAAAAACAGGATAATTACTGCTGATAATACCATTGCTACCATTGCAGCTTCATTTTCCTTTGGCATTCTATTTTTTAATAGTACATGGTACATTTTTTTAAATTTTTCTCTTAAGTTTTAAATTTCATCCATATTATTGTGTTTAGTTATAATTCATTCCTTTTTACTACTGTTTAATATCACATTATCAAAATACCAAGTATGAGTTTGAGTGAAGCACAGGAGATAGTTAAGGACAGGGAAGACTTGGTGTCCTGCAATCCATGGGGTCATAGAAATGGACACAACTTAGTGACTAAACAATATCCTGCTATCAAAATACCGCAGTTTGCCTGTTGTTCAGCTGATGAACACTGAGCTGTTGTAAAGAATGCTGCTCTGAACACTCCTGTACTTATCTCATTGTGCGAGTGTTGGGACAAAATTGTTGGATATAGACTGAATATGTGTTCATTTCTGCTGGACTGGGCTGGGCTGCTTCCATGTGGCTGTGACAATGTACTTTTTCCTTCAACAGGATTAAGGATCAGTTCTAGTGAGGTAGGACTTCCCTATTAACTTGGTAAAGAATCTGCCTGCAGTGCCTGAGACCTGAGTTTGATCCCTGGGTCAGGAGGATCCCCTGGAGAAGGGAATGACAACCCACTTTAGTAGTCTTGCCTGGAGAACCCCCATGGACAGAGGAGCCTGGAGGGCTACAGTCCGTGGGGCTGCAAAGAGTTGGACACAAGTGAGCAAGCAACACTTTCTTTCAAGGAGATAGACAAACCCTAGAGTTTATCAAGCAGCCAAATTGGAGTTTTATTTACCCTGCCACTCCAAGGACAATGTTAATGGCAGAGGCTGAGTTCTGATGAAGTAAAGAAATAAGATGACCACTCTTGAGGTCAAGGAAAACTCCCCAACTGCACAGGCACAGACAGGTTCCTTGGGTTCATAATGGGTGATGTCAAACCTTTCACAGACCTCTGAGCCAGAATCCATCTTGGCAAAAAGCTGCTCACAAATTTTGGAGAAAATCCTAGGGCAGGTCAGATTTGGACAAAGAAATAAGATAACTGGCCAAAAGTAACCAAAGGCCCCAGAAGTACTGTCCTATATAAATGACTTAAATCATCACCTTTTTCTCATGAATAAACAAACTGTTTCTCTGTGTGCTCTCCCATATGTTATGCTGTGTCTTTGGTAATAAACTTTGTACTGTTTTTACAATTTTTGCCTTTTTGAGGAATTCATTTTTCAAATGGAGCAAGGGTCAGGGTAACTTTGCCTCTAATTCCTGGTGGTCTAGCAGCTAGGACTCCTGAGTTTTTCACCCAAGCTACTCAGGTCCAATACTTGGGCATAGAATTAAAATCCTGCTTCAAGCCACCACTCACTGCTGTCTCCCTGAGATAAATAGCATAAGTTTCAGATGGGTTCGGTACCAAGTTCTTTATGCTCATATTATATTGCTCCAGCTTCACTGCAATTCCATATGGAGAGTATTAGTATCCCCAGTAGTTAATTAACACACAGAAATAGGGAGTGATAGCATGGCCTCTCTCACAGAAAGGTCCATGCTTACAGAAGGGACATAAAATTGCAGGAAAGAGGTATGATGGTATTTATTGTCTTGCTATTTATTTCTTCAATGAATTAGAGAAACCTTCAGTTTCCATCGATAGATGCACATTTTATCAATCACACTACTACTATATTATGAAATATATAACCAGTAAAACAAATTTGGGGAAGCAATTTTAATAACATAGGACATACTCATCACATAACCTTAAATGAAAAGGTTATGTAAAATGTACATACCACATTAATCAAGTATGAAAGAAGTGAATTAGTCACTCAGTTGTGTCTGACTTTGCAACCATAGCCTGTCAGGCTCCTCTGTCCATGGAATTCTCCAGGCAAGAATACTGCAGTGGGTTGCCATTTCCTTCTCCAGGGGATTTTCCCAACCCAGGGATTGAACCCAGTTCTCCAAGTCTCCTGTATAGCAGGAGGATTCTTTAGCAGCTGAGCCACTGGGGAAGACCAAGAATACTGGAGTGGGTAGCTCATCTCTTCTCCAGCAGATCTTTCTGACCCAGAGATTGAACTGGGGTCCCCTGCATTTCAGGTGGATTCTTTAACTTTTGAGTCACCAGGGAAACTAAATCACATATACATATATATGTTTAAATAAAGTAAATATGATAGATATAAATTTACTACACATTTTCTTCTAGATTGAAAGTGGTATTTTTTTCTTTCTCATTTATCCTTTTCTATATTTTCCAAGATGTCAACACAGAACATGTACTATTTTTAAAATAAGACTAAAAGATCCATATTTGGTGCCTACTACAGAATTTTAGGAAACAGTTGTTGTCTGAAAGACAGCTGAGTATTAGGGTACATTGTACCAGTGTTTCTCACTCTTGTGTTGCTTTAGAAACACAAAGAGGACTTGATAAAATTTGGACAGCTGGACACCCCCAACCCCAAAGAGTCTGATACTGTAGGTCTGAGAATAATCCTGAGAATTTACCTTTGCAACAAGTTTTCAGGTGACCTGGTACACTTCTCTCAGAACCACTGACTTAGGCACAATGGTCACGAGGCCCTCTCTTGGCAGCAAATTTACGACCTGTCTTATGGCTGCCATCCTGGAGTCTTCCTCCCCTCTTTCCCTACAAATGCCATATTTCACATTTTTGGAGGCCTATTTTCTACTTTTCTCTAGTGAAGTATGTTCTCTAATAACTTCCTGAGGTGTAGTGGATAGGAAGTTCTTCCTCCACTTTCTGTTCCCTCCTGTCTTTCCTCTTGTGAAATTTTTCAACTTTCAACTTAACACCACATTGTTCCCTGGCTTCTGCCATGCTGCTGAAAAGTCAAATGCATAACTGATTCCCACTTCTTTGCAAAGCAACCAGTTTTCTTTCTGGGGGATTTTAAGATTTGTTCTTTCAGAAATCCTTGATTTCTGAAATTCCAAAATCATGATTCTTTATGTGGATCAGTTTTCATCCGTTTTCACTTTGGCCAAGTTCTGTGAAAACTTGAACAGACGAATCGGGGATGCGCTGATGTCCCTACAGTATTTAGTCTTTCTATCCAGGAATGCAGAATAGATTTTGCTGTGCTTTAGGATCTTCCTTTATGCCTTGAAATAAAATGTTGTATAATTTCTCCTTGAATATCTTTATAATTCTTTTAGATATGAAAGTATTCAATATTCCTCGTTATTCCTTTTTTTGTATGGGAAATATACTTTGTTAAGTGTACATTTTATAACTGGTTATTGCTGATGCATACACAAGCTATTGAGTGCTGCATCAGTTCAGTTCAGTTCAGTCACTCAGTCATGTCTGACTCCTTGCGACCCCATGAACCACAGCATGCCAGGCCTCCCAGTCCATGACCAACTCCTGGAGTCCACCCAAATCCATATCCTTTAAGTCAGTGATGCCATCCAGCCATCTCATCTGTTTTTCATCCCCTTCTCCTCCTGCCCTCAGTCTTTTCCAGCATCAGGGTCTTTTCCAATGAGTCAGCTCTTCACATCAGGTGGTGAAAGTATGATAGTTTCAGCTTCAACGTCAGTCCTTCCAGTGAACACTCAGGACTGATTTCCTTTAGGATGGACTGGTTGGATCCCTTTGCAGTCCAAGGGACTCTCAAGAGCCTTCTCCAACACCACAGTTCAAAAACATCAATTCTTCAGTGCTCAGCTTTCTTTATAGTTCAACTCTCACATCCATACATGACTACTGGAAAAACCATAGCTTTGACTAGATGGACCTTTGTTTGCAAAGTAATGTCTCTGCTTTTTAATATGCTGTCTAGGTTGGTCATAACTTTCCTTCCAAGGAGTAAGAGTATTTTAATTTCATGGCTTCAATCACCATCTGCAGTGATTTTGGAGCCCAGAAAAATAAAGTCAGCCACTCTTTCCATTATTTCCCCATCTGTTTGCCATGAAGTGATGATAACATCATGTTGCATATTGATCCTTAATTTACCAAAGTTAGTGATAGCTGTTCTAATAATTTTTCTTTCTAGTATTTTTTATCCTCTTTGCAATCATTCACATTATCTGCGATTACCTGCAATAGAAATTTTGTTTCTTTATAGTTTTAAACCTCTTATTTACTTCGTATCTAAATTTTTGTTGATGACTAAGCAATGTTAACATGTGTCTTTCAATTCTTCCTGAATTTAAGGAAAAAAATTTTAAATTAATTTATTTTTAAGATTTATTTATTTTAATTGGAGGCTAATTACTTTACAGTGTTGTAGTGGTTTTTCCATACATTGACATGAATCAGCCACAGGTGTATATGTGTTCCCTATCCTGAACGCCCCCTCCCACCTTCTTCCCCATCCCATTCCTTAGGGTCATCCCAGTGCACCAGCCCTGAGCACCCTGTTTCATGCATCGGACCTGGTCTGGTGATCTATTTCACATATGATAATATACATAATTCAATTCTATTCTCTCAAATCATCCCACCCTCGCTTTCTCCCACAGAGTCCAAAATAATTATATACATTTATGTCTCTTTTACTGTCTTGCATGTAGGGTTATCATTACCATCTTTCTCAACTACTCTAATATTAAGTAGAGTAATTGGCGAGGATCTTAACAGATACATTATCAGATTAAAACTTTCACTTCGATTCCTAGTTTTCTAAGTGCTTTCTTTCTTTTTATTATGTCAGTATCACATTATCCAGTACTTTCCTAGCATTTGCTATATATATACGAGTATACAATTTTCCTCACAGTATCTGTTAATAAGATAGATTAAGTTAATCAGTTTTTCTTTTTCATTGTGGATTGTTACAGGATATTAAGTACTTTTGGTACTGCCATCCCTCTGGGAGATTTAATACTGCCTGTTCATGACTTAGATCACCACCCATGTGTTCCATCTCTCCCTAATAAGATCAATTCCTGTCTCCCTTTCAGCATTCATCACCCTCAGGATTAATCCCATCCTGCCCTACATCTCTGTTTATCTCCATTACCCAAAGAAGCCTGAATCTTCTAAATCTTCCTTTATTACCTGGACTCTTACCTAGGTGTGGCTGTACATCTCCTACTGTGATTCAGACATTCATACTCCTCAACTTTAAAAATTCTTTCAAGACCTAGAGTCAGCAAAATGGTCCACATTTTCAACTGTATCTTTTAACTTCTTGAAATTATCTACATTTGCTGTTTTCCCCCTGTGAAAGTGAAAATGTTGGTTGATCAGTCGTGTCTGATTCTTTGTGACCATATGGATCTAGCCTGCCAGGCTCCTTTGTCCATGGGATTCTCCAGGCAAAAATACTGGAGTACGTTGCCATTCCCTTCTCCAGGGGATCTTCCAGACCCAGGGACTGAACCCAGGTCTCCTGCATTGCAGGCAGATTCCTTTACCATCTGAGTCATCTTAAATTGTGGTGTTTCCTTTCCCTACTTCTACAATGATCCTAGAGTTAGGGTGGTTTTCTGTGGCAATAGTGTAATAAAAGGAAAGGTAAAATATGAACACGCACTATTTATTTCTATTTTCCAAAGATGGCCACATCATTATGAGTTCTATCCACACTGTTCATACAGTAATAATGTTGACACTCTTTCACTGGGATATGGTGTTTTGCATTCTTTTCTCTTGGTTGCAGATGGATATTAGTAATTCTCTAGGATGTGGCAAGAAACTGTCACATGATTCTAAGGTGGAGCTAAAAAAGGAATGCAACTGGTGCCTGTCTCTTTCTCCCTTCAGGCTGCTGGCCCCTGGGAACCCAGCTCCCATGCCTCGAGGACACCCAGGCCATGGAGAGAGCCAAGGGTGTGTGCTCAGCCAATGGTTCCAGCTAGAAGGGAATGAGACATCACGAATTCCAGCCCTAGGCTTTGTGCTTTCTGAACAGGGCCTCAGATCTTGCAGCATAGAGACTGACTGTCCCTGTCATGGCTTGTCTGAACTGACTTGCAGAAACTATGAAGGATAATAAATGATTGCTGTTATTTTAGCTTTCGAGTTAATTTGTTATGCAACAATAAATAACTAATAGAAGTTCTTAATGTTTCTCATTACTGTTTCCAGATCACTACCCCAGCTTCCCTCTCATAGAGATCAAGATTCTTTGAAGCTTATGTTCTTTCAATACATCATATATGCCATTTTTGTTTCTTGGTATACCTCATCCCTGGGATATTTTAGCTGCTAATTTGTCACCTCTTTCCTAACAACTCATGAGTCATGCATTTTGCTACATCAGTATTCCCACAGAAAATGTTTCCAGTACCCCCAGGCCTCTTATCCTGAGATTTCTACTTCCAATACACCTGTTCTCTTCTGTTATCAGCCCTCTGGTTTTTACTCTCAATGTTGTCATTACCGGTAATTGCAGCCCCTTCATAACCTTAATTTTAATTTCTGATTACCACCTTAAATCATTCCAATTCATTCCCTCTGGACCCCATTGTTAACAACTCCCATCCAAATGGGCCTTCCAATAAAGTAACCCAGATCAAACTCCACTCATACTTCACTATCTTTCTTTCCTATCTTTGAATTCTTGGTCCATCACTGCAATCACTTCCATATCTTTGTCACTATTTCTTTTCATTCCTGGCAAAATTTCATACCTAATTAATCCCAGCCCTCCATGAGCACCACACCTTCAACATGAAGGGAAAGTAACCAGAGAAAAGTATTCAGTGATGCTGACTGGTCTCACGTTCATCGTGCCCAGCACACTTTGACAGTGCTCTGGGGGCTCATAAAAGCTTAAAATGCTTTGGGGGCTCCTCTTAATCACATCACATCTCCCTTAACTTTTTGACCTCTCTCACAGAAGTTTCTTTCCCTCTCTTCATGCTCACATGATGGCTTTTTTCTTGTTTTTATTGAATAAGAGCACTCACAGTTCCACACTGAATTACCTACATTTGCGTGTTCATATTTTACCTTTCTTTTTATTACACTCTATGCTCTACACTTCCCAAATCAGCTCTTTTGCTTCTGTAGTTATTTCTATCTCCTCTTTCTAACTCAAAGACTCACTTGAAGCATCTCTTTTTTTTCTGTACTATTAGATTTTCTCACTACTGTACCATCTCCATCATCATATAGGCATGCTTAAAAGATAAATAAATAAACAGACTTACTCACCCCAGATATGTCCTACTTTTGTGTTCATTTATTTAGAAAAATGTTTGGAAAATATTTCCTGTACTTTCTTTCTCCACTTTACAATATCTTATCTTCTCTTGAACCCATTCCAATAAGCTTGAACTCTTACTATTCCATCAAAACCTCACCTGACAGGGTCATCTATGAATTCCAAGATTCCTAGTCCAATGGTAATTTCTCACTCCTTATCTTTGTACCTGGAACAACAGCAGCTAACACAACTTGCTCTTATGTGCTGTTTTAAAGCTTATAGACTTCCTGGTATAAAAGGAACAAGTTCTGGGAATTTAATATATAGCACATTGAAGTGGTACAGTAATAAAGAATGCAGAAGCCAAGAGATGCAGGTTCAATCCCTGGGTCAGGAAGATCTCCTGGAGAAGCAAATGGCAACCCACTCCAATATTGTTGCCTGGAAAATCCCACAGACAGAGAAGCCTGATGGGCTACAGTCCATGTGGTCACAAAGAGTCGGACATGACTGGGCAACTGAACAATAGTGATTATAGTTAATAATACTGTATTGTACACTTGCAAATTTCTAAAAGAGTAGACCATACTCACAAAAAAGGTAACTTTGTGAGGTGATGGGCATGTTAACTAACTTTATTGTGGTAATCATTTTGCAACAAATGCATACATCAAATCATCACAATACACACCTTTCACATATACAATGTTATATGTCAATTATATCTCAACAAAGCTGGAGAAAAAATTTATTTCATTTGTTTTCTGGGAATAATTTAAATCCCCCGTCTCCAGGTGTTTTTTTTTTTTTTAATTTTTTTTTCCCAGTGTAAAAATTTTTCTCTTCAAGGCCTCCATAGTGGCTAAGTGATAAAGAATATGCCTGCCAATCCCGGACACGTGGGTTTGACCCCTGATCCAGGAAGATCCCACATGCCACAGAGCAATTAAGACAGTGCACCAAAAACTGTTGAGCCTGTGCTCTAAAGCTGGGGAGACTCAACTACTAAGCCCTCCTGCTGCAATGGCTGAGACCCGCGTGCCTGTGCTCCGCAACAGAAGAAACCATGGTGACGAGAAGCCTGTGCACTGCAAAGAGAGAAAAGCTTGAGCACCAACGAAGACCCAGCACAGCCAACAATGAATCAAGAAATAAAATTATTAAAAAAAGAAAAGCTCTTTAGAAGTCCAGTACTCTAGGAATTAGTAAAGAGAGACCATTTTTTCTAAAATACAATTTATTTTTATTTATACAAATGGAGGAGGTGAATAAGCATTGGTTATTTTTCTCCTTATAAAGTTTGTTTACTCCAATTTGCCTTTTTAATTCAGGAAAAAGCCGTTTTGTGGTCAGCAAAGTTGGCTGTCATTTTATCAATGTAATTTCACTCTGTTGCTTGCTTAATAAGAATTTAAATTGCACAATAGGATGCAGATGGTGGGTTTTAACTGGATTGTTTAGAAGGAGGTGTCCTTACAGTGTGAACAGCTGTACGTGGACAGAGCTCACGCCCTGATGGCAGTCATTTGGCCCCACTGTTTATTTGCACACATTACATCAAAGGTTTATGGCACCTTCAGAGAAAACTAAAATTGAAGTAAAAGATAAATGTTAAAAGTGGAAGTGACAAAAAGAAAATAAACCAAACATGAGAACATAAAGTGGTACCAAGAATGAGGCAAAACTGAATGAACCGGGTTACCCATAAGCTTTTCAACAGACGAAGAAAAACTAAACTCTGTTAATTACATAATTCAGTTTTCTGAAAGTAAACAAACTTTCCAAAAGATATACGAGTCTTTTATGAGCACCAGTGAGGACTTCCTCAGAGAGATAATCATGTGCATGATGTGCATAAAATTGTCCTTGACAATGTCATTTATATAAGCTATATTAACATGTTTACAGCTTCTTATTTTTCACACCGACACTCAGATGTATATGCTATTGCTCTACAGTGAACTAGAATAAGCAAGAATTCTTAAAAAAAAAAAAGAAAAGAATTCTTGTGGGATGTGTGACATCATCCAGATATCGCCCTCCCAGAGTATCTTTGACTTAGAGATGGAGGGCAAATATCTTCATAGGAAGATGGAAATCCTTCCCCTGAATTGTGGATTGTCTCAACAAAGCTTCTGATACATACTGAGTAGTCACCACCTCAAGATTGTGTGCCCTTGACATGTAGTACGGATAGATCTAATCTATGTTTCCTAGTGAGGACCAATTCTGTGACATCACAGATAATGCCTTGTGGGTAGAACTGATATTCTCTTTGAATGCTTGGGAGAAGGCAATGACACCTCACTCCAGTACTCTTGCCTGCAAAACTCCATGGACGGAGGAGCCTGGTAGGCTGCAGTCCATGAGGTCGCTAACAGTTGGACACGATTGAGCAACTTCACTTTCACTTTTCACTTTCATGCATTGGAGAAGAAAATGGCAACCCACTCCAGTGTTCTTGCCTGGAGAATCCCAGGGATGGGGGAGCCTGGGAGCCTGGTGCGCTTTCATCTATGGGGTTGCACAGAGTTGGACACGACTAAAGCGACTTAGCATTGAAAGCTTGAGATTTACAAGGCATCTACCTAAATATAAATATTCTTTCCTTCATTTCACCGAAACTGTCTCTTACAGGTAAACAAAGTGGTTGGGAAACCAGAATGACACCAAAGAGGTTGGCTATTGAGTAAGATCAGAAAATTACAGTTGTGTTAGAAGCAGAACATCAGTCAGGAATTTAACAATGGCACGTGTCTGCACATGACTGTAAACCCATATATATGTTAAATATTTGCTAGTAAAGTGCAAGATTCTAGTATTGTTTTGGCTATTGAAGATGTCGTTGAGGAGTCCTAAATGACTCCAAACTAAAATTGGGTGCCTTTTCTATTCATGAATTTTAAACTATCCCAAAGTTTCTATCATCTCAGGTTCCATTTCTGGTTTCAGATACATGTTCAAGAGTTGATGCTGATGCTTATTTGTAATACTGAAGTCTTCTATATCCTGTTCAATTAAACAAATCAGCAGTGCATGACAAACAGCTTCCAATCACATAAAATCACTCCTTCCTTGTTAAAATCTCATTTGTTATAGGAACTCTTAAAAACATAAGGTGCCTCCAAGGAAAAATTATTAATACTCATATTGCAACAGGAAATAATACTCTGTATAAATCAATACTAGCAGGGCTGTTCTTATTAAAAAGGGATCCTCAGGTCAATTGCTAATTTCCAGCTGACAGAATAATTCAGTAGGGCACACTGAGCCCTTATGGTGGCTAGTGAAGGTTTTCAGAAAGAGTAGGGGTTTGGTCAGGTTCTAATAGAAGCAATTTGCAATAGAAAAAATAAAAAAAAACAAACAGAATCAAAGTTTGGTATATCATCCTGTTTCAGATATTTTCATTTATTTTTAATATAAACTTATTTATTTTAATTCGAGGTTAATTACTTTACACTATTGTATTGGTTTTGTCATACATCAACATGAATCTGCCACAGGTATACACGTGTTCCTCATCTTGAACTTCCCTCCCTCCTTCCTCCCCTTACCATCCTTCTGGGTCGTCTCAGTGCACCAAACCCAAGCATCCAGTATCATACATTTTCATTTTTAAAAATAGCTTTGTTCCAAATCCTGAAGCCCCCTCCCACCTCTCTCCCCATAACACGTGTACACCTGTAGCAGATTCATGTTGATGTATGGCAAAACCAATGCAATATTGTAAAGTAATTAGCCTCCAATTAAAATAAATTTAAATTAAAAAATTTTAAAGAAAGCTTTCTAGGGTATAATTGATATGCAGAGCACTGCATATATTTAATGTGTACAATTTGGTGTTTTAACTCAGGTAAATACCCATGACACTATTGACTCAGTCAATATAATAGATATATCTAAGCATCGCTACGAACAAAGCTAGTGGAGGTGATGGAATTCCAGTTGAGCTGTTTCAAATCCTAAAAGACTATGCTGTGAAAGTGCTGCACTCAATATGCCAGCAAATTTGGAAAACTCAGCNAAAAAAAAAAAAAATAGAGAGAGAGAGAGAAAGAAATGGAGGTGCCAGAAGGCAAGCAGCTTCTGTTTTCTTCATCAGGAAAATGAGTGTCTATCTCATTGAGTGTCTATCTCAAAGAACTGGTCATTTATTCATTCAGTAACCTTTACTGAGCTGCTACTGTGGAGTGGGTGCTGGGTTTATGGAGACCAACAGGGCCAGACAAGGGCCTGCCTCAAGGGTCTTCTGTCTAGTGGGAGAAGACAGCCCAAAAGCACACAGATAATGGCGCCACTGACAATAATTGCTGGAAAAAATAAAATACAGCAATTAACACCAGTGACTAGAAAGGTAGCTTGTAGGTAGGAAAAAATCAGAGAAGGCTTCTGAGGGGGTGGCCTGAATTGGCCTTGGCATCTGAATGGGAAGCTACCAGCCGTGTGAAGGTAAAGAGAAAAGCAGCCCAAGCAGTCAGTCAGTTCAGTCGCTCAGTCGTGTCTGACTCTTTGTAGCCCCATGGACTGCAGCACACCAGGCCTCCCTGTCCATCACCAACTTCCAGAGCTCGCTCAAATTCCTGTCCGTTGAGTCAGTGATGCCATCCAACCGTCTCATCCTCTGTCGTCCCCTTCTCCTCCTGCCTTCAATCTTTCCCAGCACCAGGGTCTTTTCATATGAGTCGGCCCTTCGCATCAGGTACTCCATCAAAGTACTGGAGTTTCAGCTTCAGTATCAGCCCTTCCAATGAATATTCAGGACTGATTTCCTTTAGGATGGACGGGTTGGGTCTCCTTGCAGTCCAAGGACTCTAAAGAGTCTTCTCTAACACCACAGTTCAAAAGCATCAATTCTTAGGCGCTCACCTTTCTTTATTGTCCAACTCTCACACCCATACACGACGGAAAACCAATAGCTTTGACTAGACAGACTTTATCAGTAAAGTATTGTCTCTGTTTTTTAATATGTTGTCTAGGTTGGTCATAACTTTTCTTCCAAGGAGCAAGTGTCTTTTAATTTCATGGTTGCAGTCACCATCTGCAGTGATTTTGAAGACCAAAAAAAATAAAGTCTGCCACTATTTCCATTGTTTCCCCATCTATTTGCCATGAAGTGATGGGACTGAATGCCATGATCTTGGTTTTTTGAATGTTGAGTTTTAAGCCAGCTTTTTCACTCTCCTCTTTCACCCTCATCAGGAGGTGCTTTAGTTCCTCTTTGCTTCCTGTCATAAGGGTGGTGTCATCTGCATATTTGAGGTAATTGATTTTCTCCCTGCAATCTTGATTCCAGCTTGTGCTTCATCCAGCCTGGCATTTCACATGATGTATAAGTTAGATAAGCAAGGTGACAATATACAGCCTTGACGTACTCTTTTTCCAATTTTGAACCAGTCTACTGTTCCATGTCCAGTTCTAACTGTTGCTTCTTGACCTCATACAGATTTCTAGGAGGCAGATAAGGAGGTCTGGTATTCCCATCTCTTGAAGAATTTTCCACAGTTTGTTGTGATCTACACAGTCAAAGGCTTTGGCATAGTCAATAAAGCAGAAGCAGATGTTTTTCTGGAACTTTCTTGCTTTTTCGATGATTCAACAGATGTTGGCAATTTGATCTCTGGTTCCTCTGCCTTTCCTAAATCCAGTTGGAACATCTGGAAGTTCACGGACTGCTGAAGACTTGCTTGGAGAATTTTTAGGATTACTAGCATGTGAGATGAGTGCAATTGCGCAGTAGTTTGAACATTCCTTGGCATTGCCTTTCTTAGGGATTGGAATGAAAAGTGACCTTTTCCAGTCTTGTGGCCACTGCTGAATTTTCTAAATTTGCTGGCATATTGAGTGCAGCATTTTCCCAGCATCGTCTTTTAGGACTTGAAATAGCTTAGCTGGAATTCCATCACCTCCACTAGCTTTGTTCGTTGTGATGCTTCCTAAGGCCCACTTGATTTCAGACTCCAGAAGTCTATCTGGTTATCTTAAAAGATCTATTAAGGTCTTTTTTGTATAGTTCTTTTGTGTATTCTTGCCACCTCTTCTTACTATCTTCTGCTTCTGTTAGGTCCATACTGATTCTGTCCTTTATTGTTCCCATCTTTTCATGAAATGTCCCTTGGAACCCAAGCAGAGGGAATAGCAAATGCAACGGCCCTGAGGCAGGAATCACTTGTCACACCCAGAGGAGCAGGCTGAGACCCTGTGAGACTGTGAATGAGCAGAAAAGGGGGGAGTAGAAAAGTGCGTTTCCAGAGGAGGGCATTCTATAGACACATTCTGTAGGACAAAATTCCTACAAGATTCTGTAGGACATTGAGTCCTACAAATGGAGTGTTTGTCAATTGCAGAGGCTGGAAAGAGGCATCTCTGTTTGGGAGCCGGGCTGTATTTTTGGAAAATATTGTTTCAATGCAGTAGCCCCTGGGAGAGACAGAAGAGGCTGGCATAGACCCAGAGACACGGCTTGGTGGGCTTCCAGACTCCCCCTCTGCCTAGAATATCTATGAAAGTGATAAGTCCTTAGAGACAGCAACCCCAGAAGGACCTGACCTGTGATTCCCGAAGGCCTTCCCAACACCCTGGACGGTGTGTGGCTGCAGAGGTCGTGGCCAACCATTCACTCTCCTGAAGCCTTCTCATGTTAACTTCTCAGCAATCCTGCACAAGAGTCACTAGCAGATCCCTTTTCTGGAACACAAAATTTAAGCTCTAAGATGTTAAGAGGCCAAACACTTCTCAACACCTTCACTGTCTGTCTCTCCCACCTACCCGCTTCTAACCCATCAACTCCCGTTTCAGGTTCCTGCCCTAATCTGTCTTCTATACACCACCCAGCATGGTCTTCTTAAAAGGCATCTGGGCCTGTCCCTCCCCTGCTTGTAATTTGGCAAGGATCCACTACACTTACACTAAAATCCAGTCTTCTCGGGGGCCCTCATGGCCCCATGTGGCTTCTCATGGCTCAGTTCCCCAAACTCCTGCTGCTGCAGATCCAGCCACACTGGCCTCCTGTCCACTGCTGCAAAGCATCAAGCTCATTCTTACCCCAGGGCCCTTGCACTTGCCACTTCCTTCCCTTGGCAGATCAGCCTGCAGTGCAAATGTTACCTCCTCAGGAGGGCTTGCTCTCTGAGAGTGAGGCCTCCCACGGCCCCTTCCCCTCATCCCATGCTCACTGTCTTCAGAGCACTTCTCACTGTCTGACATTACCTGTCTTTTGTTTGTTCAGGTGTTGTCTGTTGCCCCTGCTAGATGGAGAGCCTCCTAAGGGCGGGGCTCTCATTGCTAGGGCCTGACACACGCCCGGCCCAGAGCAAGAGCCCAGGGGAGATTACTGAATGGACAGACAGACCCGTGTCCAAGCTCACCCTAGCCTTTGACCCTCCAAGGCCAGAGATGGTCTCAGCGGCCCAGGACTGGGAGGGAACTCAGACGGGTGGTCCTAGTTGCAGGAAAGGGGAGCCACCTGTGACTTCACCCTCTGCAGCCCGAGTGATACAAACGACCAGTCTCCTGGCTCACGCCTCCCACTCCTGAATCACTGGGACCCGACCTCAGTGGGGACAGCAACCCTCCTGCCACCCCTGGCTCTTTCCTCCCTTCCCTTTGAGGCCTGTCTTATAGTTACTCACTGCTGACCATGTCCCACACACCCCTCAGCCTGGTGCCGGGCCAGTCCTCCCCAGGGGTGGGCACAGGACCAGCACCAGCCATTCAGGACCCCCAGAATGCCGACCTGTGACTCCGCAGGGCAAGCCCGACACACCAGTGCTCCATACCTGTGTGTCCCTGGGGGCTCAAGGGAGCACGTGGTCAGCCCGGCGGTGGGGTGATGTGACCACAGGGCTGGCTGGGGAGCCCGGGGAGGCTCCAGGCTTCGCCACCCACTTGTAGCAGAGTGACCTTGGGCAGATCAGTCCCTCCTCTGAAGCTCAGTTCCCACATCTGCAAAAGGAAAGCAGCTTGGATCCAGTGATTTTTGAGGAATCTTGCAGCTCCAAAGAGGAAAAGCAAAGCCAGTCAGCCCACCTCTCTGAGCCTCAGCTTCCTCGTATACAACATGGGTAGGGGGCACCTCTGATCTTGGGGGACATTGAGATGACTCAAGGAGATCGTGGTGCCAAGGACACAAAGGAGGTTCCAGATGGGGCCCTGTGTACGGAGAGAGAGACACGAGGCTGGAGGGGGCTGTGGGTGCTGGCAGAGGAGGTGGGCTCATCCCCGGCAACATGGGGCCACCACAGGAAGCTTCTGAGCAGGAGGAGTGATATGATAGGAGTATTTTAGGAAGATTCTTCTGGCAACACAGCACAGGTTGGGTTGGAAGAGCTGTGTGGAGGAGTGTGAGCAGGATTTGTGCCTGGAAAACGCTTATAAGTGAGCCCCCCCACCCCTCCCCAGCCCTCCAGCATCCGAGGCAGTTTGAGAAGCAGGTTGGGGCTGGGGGCTTCTTCTTCCCTGACCCAGCTTGCATTTATGGCCCCAGGCTGAAGGTCTGCTCCATGGAAACTCTCCAGCTGGCTCCCCTCCTGAGCTGCATTAGCCCCTCGGCAATGACAAAGGAAATAGCAGCCTGGGAAAGCAAATGGAAACCCACTCCAGTATCCTTGCCTGGAGAATCCCATAGCCAGGGGAGCCTGGCACGCTACAGTCCACAGGATTGCAGAGTCGGACACGACTGAGCGACTTAGCACCATGATAAAGCACTTTCCTGCACATCACCTTTGGCCAGCCGGTCCATCTCAGAGCTGCGGCTGAAGCTGGGGAGCTGGGATTTGAACCCAGGTCTATAGGACATCGAATTCAATGCCCCTCCATGCAGTCACAGAAACTTGAAGTAAGTGGGGTGGGAATGGGCCAGTCCCCGGAACCCTGAGTCTCCAATAGGCACTCTCTGTCCTCATCTCAGTCCAGGGCAGGATTAGACAGAGTGGAAAGCCTTGCTCAGCCCAGGGCCCTCCACTCCAGGAGAGGCACCAGCCTGCCTATACACAATGTGCCTGGATCCAGAAAGGCTCCATTACTTGGTACCAATCACAATGGAGTTAACCCCGGCTCCCCCAGGCCTGACTAGTCAGCAGCAGAAAGAGCTGCCTACAGCCGAGCACCATGGTTCCCCATGTCCTCCAGCAGGCTGCGCTTCTGGCCCAGCCTGGGACCCTCCCCAAACGCTGTGCTGGCCAGTGCCCTGTGAGGCTCAGGTCTTGTAATCAGTGAGGTTTCCGGCCAGCGATGCTGTCAGCGTGGCCCCCAGCCGCCACCTGGCAGCCACCTCGCAGGGCTGACAATCATTGCTTGTTCATTCAGTAAGCTGTCTGCCGTGCTTGCTAGACACCAGGTCCTGGAGGTGGGCCTGGACACCAAGGGACGTTTAGACAGATCCCTACCCTCATACAGCCCATAGGCTGGAGGGGAAGGTGGGAAGTTGCAGGATGGTAAGCGTGTGATAGGGGTGCACAGCCAGTTTCCAGAGACAGGGGTTGCCTCATCCAACCAAGGAACTCGGAAAGGCTCCCAGGGCCCACCACACCTGCTTACAGAGCTTGGGGGGCCGGGGCAGCCAGGTACAGAGAAGGGCGGGGAAGGAGGAGGAGCGTCCAAGGCTGAGGCACGGTGAGAACCCAGGGACAGGACGGACAGATTGCTGCTGATGAGGCTCACAGACTCGGTTCTCAGGACATGTGTCTGGGTGAAGTGGTGCGGAGCTGAGCCGGCGGGGAGGTAAATGAGCCGGGTTGACAAACAAGGTGTCCAAGGCAAAGGGAGGAGCCAGGGGCCCAGATACAGAGGCGAAAACAGACGGGGTGTTTTCAGGAAATCGCAGGTAGTTCAGAGTAACTAAAGGAGAGACGCCGGGGCAGGGGGCTGGGTGCAGGTGGACTGCGGCCCTCGAGGCGCACAGGGACTAGATGGCAGAGATCCTTGTCCACCACGTCGGGGAGGCAGGATTGTGTCTGGAAAGCAGGGAGGAGCTCTTGAGAGCTCTGTGTAGGGGGTGACACTGGTCAGACCTGGGATGGGGGGTGGGGGAATCAGGGGACCCAAGTCCAGCTAGAGAGCCAGAATGACAGTCCAGCCTGGTGCAGAGGGCCTGCTCACGTGGGGTTGACAAGCGGGATGGTGGGTAAAGGAGGCAGCGACTCAGCAGAGGAGCCCGCAGCAGGGTTAGGACGCAAGTCCAAAACCCATGAACTGCCAGCGTCTACTCCCACGCTCCTGCCCCAAGCCCCTAAGCTAATGGGGCCATGACTGTTACCCAGGGCCACCAGGGTGCTTTCTGTACAGGTTACTGAACCTCCGCATGCCTCAGTTTCATCATCTGTAAAGTGGGAATATCATCTGCCAGTGGATGGCAGGCTGGGGTTTGAACCCTGGCCGTTAGCCCAGGTCCACATTCCAAACCACACCACTGCCTCCCAGTTGCCCTCTTGTTGGCAATGGGTGAAACAGGCAGTGGGACACAGCAGAGGAGGCTCCTGCCCACATGGAGAATGTATGCTAGCTGGAGCGATGAGCAATAAGCATGTAAACAAACATCTAAAAAAGGTCAAACCATTTCAGACAGTGGCAAGTGACGTGAAGGCCATTAAATGGAGATAGGAAGTGATCAGTTCAGTTCAGTCACTCAGTCGTGTCCGACTCTTTGCGACCCCATGAACCGCAGCACGCCAGGCCTCCCTGTCCATCACCAACTCCGGAGTTCACTCAGACTCACGTCCATCGAGTCAGTGATGCCATCCAGCCATCTCATCCTCTGTAACCCCCTTCTCCTCCTGCCACCAACCCCTCCCAGCATCAGAGTCTTTTCCAATGAGTCAACTCTTCGCATGAGGTGGCCAAAGTACTGGAGTTTCAGCTTCAGCATCATTCCTTCCAAAGAAATCCCAGGGCTGATCTCCTTCAGAATGGACTGGCTGGATCTCCTTGCAGTCCAAGGAAGTGATGGTCTCATTTAAATAGAATTTAGATAGAGTAAAAGAGGGGCAGCCTCTGAAGAGAGGATGTTTGAGGCAAATATGAATATCAAGAAGGAGCCAGCCAGGTGAGGATGTGGCAGAAAGGTGTCCTAGGCAGAAGGAACAGCAGGTGCAAAAGTCCTGGGGCAGCATTAAGCTTGGCAGCACAAGGAAGACAAAGAACTGGTATGGCCAGAGTGGAGCTAATGAGGGGCAAGTGGTGGGCAAGAGGGCCCAGCTCCCACGGGGTCCTTGAAGAGCCAGGAAAGTCCCAGGACGTCGTATTTCACTCTAAGTGTAGTTGTGTGGCTTTTTTTTTTTTTTTCAAGCTAATGGAAGGTTTTAATCAAAAGCATGCAATGATCTAATCTGCATTTTCTCAGGATTCCTCCGCATGCCAGGAAGACTGTGTTGGTGTGTTTTAATGCCAATTAGCGCTGTAGAGCATGCTGTAACCATGTCCACATTTCAGCAGGTACCAACAGAGAACAAAAGTTAGTCAGTTCTCTTGTTTGGGTGGGGCTGACCTACCTGTTGTCACCAGCCACCTCCAGGTGGCTGTTTGCAGCTAGAAGTGATGTTCTTAGTCATCAGGCAGGCCAGCTACCCTGGAGCCAAAGGAGAGGGGAAGTCATAGGAACGTGAGATGGCGCGATTCAGGGCACTGGACCTCAGCCTGTATCTTCCCAGGACTGTTCCCACAAAAGCCCAGAATCTTCCTTAGGCCTGGACACATTTATCCCTCCCTCATGCACACGACTTCATGCATGCAGCCAAACCCCATGCTAGAGACTGGAGGTGTAAAGACAGATAAGACTTGACCCTGAGGAGCTCCCAGCCCAGTGGGGGATACAAACACAAGGGGCAGAGGCCCTGGATGAGTGTAGGCATCCTGATTCGTGGGGTGAGGGAAGGCTCCTAGGAGTCCTGTGATGTGAGCCCTGCTTGTGGACCTTAGAGCAGAAGCCCAGCTCTGGCGCCACCCTAGGCTGGGGTCACGTTTCCACGCTGTTCCCTCAAGCGCCCCGTGGCGCCACTCCTTTTGGGAGCTCCCCTCCTGGCACACTTCTGGCCAAGAGGTGACGCGCCAGGTGTACAGCGTCAAGACAGTGTCGTGCACCGAGAGCTCTCGGTAAATGCTAGCCTCTCCCGGAATATTAATAAGATCATTCCTTTATGGGGGATGAACCTGTGAGCTGAGCATCAGAAGCACGGCTTTGCAAAGGTCCTCTTTGCCTAGTGAATCAGGAGTCCCTAATGCTGCCCCACCTCCCCCGCCAGCCCCTGCCACACACACACAGGAGGCACTGTCTGTGCAGCAGCCTCACCCTCAGCAGCTAGGTACACCAGACATGCATCGTAAGTGAGGGACCTGCACTGATATGGGTTAAAATACTCGGGTTTGCAAACTTTTAAAAACAAATCAGAGGGGATCCAAAGAGCTCCCCATAATAACGTCATGTCCAGAATGACCTGAGGGCAGCAAGATTTGGGACTGTGGGGCTAGAGGAAGGCGAGAGAACTCCCATGCCATCGCTCAGGAGAGCGGCTGCCCTTTGGGCTGGGGGCTTCCCTCGTGGCTCAGATGATAAAGAATCCGCCTGCAAGGCGGGAGACCCAGGTTCGGTCCCTGTGTCAGGAAGAGCCCCTGGAGGAGGGCATGGCACTCCACTCTAGTATTCTTACCTGGAGAATCCCATGGACAGAGGAGCCTGGTGGGCTACAGTCCACGGGGTCACAGAGAGTCAGACACGNGTTCGGTCCCTGTGTCAGGAAGAGCCCCTGGAGGAGGGCATGGCACTCCACTCTAGTATTCTTACCTGGAGAATCCCATGGACAGAGGAGCCTGGTGGGCTACAGTCCACGGGGTCACAGAGAGTCAGACACGACTGAGCAAGTTCATTTTCACTCGAAGCAAACGAGGCTCTGGACAGACGGAAAGGAGTGAGCTGGCAGATGGGTGAGGGGGTGGCAGATAGCCGCAGGCGGCACAGGGAGCTTCCAGAGGGTCGCTTTCTAGGTGGACATTTCTGGATGTTAGTGGACTGGCAGCTAGAAAGGCAGGCTTGGGCTGTGCTGTGAAGGACCTTGACTGCCAGGGCAAGGCACTCAGACCCCAGCCAACACTGCAGCATTTCCCAAAGCACACGCCTCAGAACACCCTCGCCTTGATGCTGCACACCGCAAAGTCCTGTGCTCAGATGAGCTCTAGAAATGCCAGGCGCTACGTCGCCGCCTCTCAGAGAATCGTAATCTAAACAGCACCTCAAAGGCCCTGAAAGTTCCTGCAGGGAACAATCTGTTTGACTTCACTTAGCCCAGCAATTCCCGCTCACCTGACGGAGGGCTCCCTTCCTCACAGAATCCCTGTGGACACCTGCACCACCCACTGGAAAAACGCCAGTGGAGAAAGGAGAGAGCTGCCAAGTGTTGTGAGCAGGGTCAGCGCACAGAGGAGCTGTGAGTCAGCCTCATGCAAGGGATGTGGGGGGAGGTGGGGCTGAGAGATGTGTATAAGAGACAGCAAGGAAGACAAAGAACNATTTTTCTGCTTTGATTGCTGAATTCTAGCATTTTTATTTGAAGCAAACTCACCAGGGTTTATCTTCACTAACCGCCTCTCCGTACCTAAAATTTCCTTTTGTTGTTTTCTTCCCCTTTTAAAATAAAAATAATCAGATGCTTATAGATTTCACAAAGCAAGAAACCAGGAATGAATTAATATTTTTGACTACTACTTTTCAATAAATTATGAAATTATTAAGAAATAAGTTAGAATTGGTTATGTCTGTATGCATATTTTAGCCTCAAAGAATGTTTTAATTGGGCACTTTTAATGTATTACACATAATTATGTTTACCTTTAATTTGCCATGAAAACGACATTTTGAGGACTAAGTTCAGTGGTGTATTTTAGAGCACACCACTAGAGAAATAAGTTTCATCTCCTTGGGCCCTATTTCTGCTTCTCGCTACCGTTGCTGAATTCAAATCGATATTTAAAAAAAAATTTGATGGTGATGAAATTGTAGATTCTGAAACCAGAGCACCATAATTAACACCATTTTCCTAATCAATGAACCTTGCAAATTTGTAGTTTGGTGTCTGTATTAATAATTCAAATTACTTGAGGAGGGCGGCATGGCATTTGCTCTCTAGTGAAAAAGTGATGATTATTTCTAAAGGTCAGTGCGCAGAGAAACTTGTGCCCCATATATGGTGACCCTTTATTTTCTGAGGGATTCACTGACAAGACAGTGAGTGACTCAACAGTGTTAGCAGAGATGGGAGGGGACTGGGGAGTCTGGGAGGCAGACCAGGTTTCCCGGGTGCAGTACAGGCAGAGTTGCTTAAGCTGCCATCAGCGTGTCCAATGAAAGTATATAGATTCATAAGTCAATAGGCACCAGGACCCATGATTTCTGATTATTGGCTGAATTCAGTTTCACATTATCACTCCTTGTCTCTCTTTTTGCATAGATTTTTTTCATGTATTTATTCTTTCTCCATGTACATCTTACTATTTACTGTTCATTGTGACAGACACTGAGGATAAGCATGACGATAAACTGTCAAGTAAATTGACTAGGCAGCATGCATTCATGTATGTTAAGTTGCTTCAGCTGTGTCCTACTCTGTATGACCCCCATGGACTGTAGCCCACCCGGCTCCTCTGTCCATGGGATTCTCCCAGCAGCAGCATAATATACCTATTCTGATATAATTATGTGAGCCCTGGGAGACTCAGTTAACTAAGACTTTTTAAGGTGTGTGTGTGTGTGTGTGTTTTTTGAGATTGTTTATTTTTGTCATTCTAGGACTTTTGCTTTTCATATACATTTTATTTTCTTTTATTTATTTATTTAGAATGAACATTTTTATTTATTTATTTATTTATTTATTTTTGAGGGAGCAGCCTGAGAGACAATGGCATGCTTGGGAAGCTGCTTCATTGCTTAGACTGTAGAGTCCAAAACAGTTAAGGCAGAAGTGACAGTAGGGGACAGTGAGAGGAGCTGGAGAGATGGACACACACCAGATCTTAAAGGGCCCTCTCAGTTGTCCCGCCACCATCTTCTTCACACAGAGTAAGTTGAAGAGCTTATTCTGGCCCTTAGGGTCTTAATCAGACCCTATCCCAGAGGAGTTGGGGTAGTGATGACCCTGGTTCTGACTCAAACTGTCTTTTCCTGCTGTGATCTGGTTCTCCGTACTGTACTACTGTGGGTCACACATCCTTCTCCAATTCCCTTCTCTTTTCTTACATCAGTGCTGACATTTCAGTCGTAGTGAGTTCTCAGTCTCTCTGTCTATAGTCATTCAGAGAGATCGGTCTTAAATATAATCCATTATCTGTCATTCTAGCTGTTTTGCTTCTGAATTATTAACTACATCATTTATGTAAATGCTGAAGGTGTAACTTTTTGCCAATAGTAACATGACATCTCTTTTTTCAGCGTGCTTTTTTCCTGGTTTTGCTAGAAGGGGGCCTTAGGAAAATTCATCGTTTGTGGTGCACAGGACAAGAGAATAGCTTTTTGCCATTTCCCATGTTTATGATTCAACATGCCTGACTCTTTGCTTCTCAGTAATGGCGAATGAGAGCAATGAATTCTCTTTGTGTTTATGGTGAAACTTTGCTCTTTAACTCTTCCAGGTTTAGTCAGCTTTAGTTTGAACTCGATAGTTAACATCACTAATGGTGATTGTTTAGCTATCTAGAAGACAAACAGGAAAAGGAAATAGTGTACATAATTCTGAAATCATATAATTAACCTCTGGTCTATAGATAACTGACTTTTTAAAAATTTATTTTTGATCGAAGGATAACTGCTTTATAATGTTATATTGGTTTCTGCCATACATGAACATGAATCAGCCATAGATATACATATGTTCCATCCCTCTTGAACCTCCCTCCCACCTCCCACCCCATCCCACACCTCTAGGTTGTCACAGTCTAGAGTACCAGGTTGAGCTTCCCATGGAATGTTGACTTTTAACTATCTTTTTCATTGTTTCAAGTTTATAGCACCAATACATATTTATCTTGAATTTCGCAAATGTCTCCTAAGAAAATTACATTTGGCATCTTCTATATATTCATACTGGAGAAGGAAATGGCAACCCATTCCAGTATTCTGGCCTGAAGATTCTCATGGACAGAGGAGCCTGGTGGGCTACAGTCCATAGGGTCACAAAGGGTCAAACATGACTAAAATTGTTTCCCTGGTGTATCCTGTAAAATACTAGTTCTTATGGATGTCCATTGGTGCTGGTAGAAAAACTGGTGCTGTTGTCAAACAAGTATGGAAAATCTTAAAGCTGTGGTTAAATGAGGATAACCAGGCTGCTATACTGAGATTCTTCTGGAGCTTTTAATATGTTAATGTGCTTTGTGAATTTCCAAGGCAAAAAAAAGAAAAAAAATGTGGCATGTTGCCCAGATTCATTTGATCATGTAACTCTATTTGGGGGATGGGAGATGATTTATAGAAACTATGTTGTGTGGGTTGTATGGTAGTCCTTATTAGTACAACCGATGATAAATTGGGAGACTCTGATCTTGGGAAAATTAAATGTATTTCAGAGACAAGTATCAAAGAATACAAATAGAACAGTGAGAGAATTAAGAGAATCTTTATGTCTTAATCTTTGAGTAGAGGCTCAACAACAAAATACACATAGATGGATCCAGCCATATTGTGGCTCATCTCTTCACTTACTAGTCATTTAAGTGCTGGTGGAGCCTCCACTGTGAGACAGGCACTGTACTGGGCCTTAGTGACAGGGTATTGATGAGAGAGAGGTTGGAAGAACACATCAATAGACAATGGAATGCATCAGAAGATAATGAAAAGAGCTGGTAGTGATGGCTGTGAAGTCATGGACTGTGGCACTGAGAGGGAATATGTCAGTGGGGGCTACCCTGGCTAGGGTGCTTAGAGAAGGCCTCCCTGGATAGGTGATGTTTAAACTGAAACTTAAAAGATGAAAGATTCTATTTTTGTGAAAGTTTGGGAGATCAGAGGGACAGTAAGCACAAAGGTTCTGAAGTAAGAAGGGACATTTGAGGAGCCATCAGACCCAGTGTGGTTGGAGCTTTGCAGGATAATAGAGGCTTCCCAGGTGGTGCTAATGGTAAAGAACCCGCCTACAGTGCAGGAAACTTAAGAGACACAATTTTACACAATTTTGATCCCTTGGTCGGGAAGATCCCTGGAGGAGGGCATGGCAACCCACTCCAGTATTCTTGCCTGGAGAATCCCATGGACAGAGGAGCCCCGCAGGCTACAGTCCATAGGGTTGCACAGACTCGGACACAGCTGAAGCAACTGAGCACGTGTACACGTGGGACATAAAATTAGTCTGGCCTGCTTTTAATGTTGTAGTTCACTTGTAACTGCCTCAAACCTGGGCAAATAATGAGAAATATTCCGCGTGATCTGTTCTGGGTTCCCAGGGGTCTACAGGAGTGCACAATTCCTTTGGACATGGCATTAATACCTATATCTTCCAAAGGGACCACAAAGGCATTGTGGATTTTGGTCCCTGGCTTAGTGCTATCCCATCCCATCCCATCCCATCATGGCTAACACTGATGAGATCATTTATAAAAAGAAGCTAAAAATGAAGTAATGTGCATACCTATGTAGGCGTAAATTTCTGGATATTTTAAAGTGAAATGATCCTGTGAAGCCCACATGGAGGAATAGAACATATCAGCCTTGTCATGCCATGGCACACATAGAAAATGAGAGCCCCTGTACAGCACAGTGGAGTGAATGGACCAGGCTGGAGAAGCAGATTCAGGCCTCCGGCCCCTTGGGCACTGGATGGCTGCTCCAGTTGGTGAGGGGATCAGTGTCTGTGGCCTATTAATGACCTATTTGCTGCCTACTAGCTGTCCCAGTTGGAATGTTCTACGCTGGTGGACTGTATGAAGAAAAAAGCCAAACGCGTACCATAAATGGGACTTACAAGTCAGTTTTCCAGCTCACGGTGTTGGCTTTTCATTCTGTAGAAATAGTTACAGTAGTGTTATCTAGTCAGTGATATTCTTAGTTTGGAAGTGGCATCTTGGAATTAGTTTATCTTCTTGTTCATCCTAACCAGATAGCTCTTTTCAGAATTGTTCTTGTTGTTGAGTTGCTAAGTTGTGTCCGACTCTTTGCGACTCTATAGACTGTAGCACGCCAGGCTCCCCTGTCCTTCACTATCTCCTGGAGCTTGCTCACACTCATGACCATTGAGTCATTGGTGCCATCCAACCATCTCATCCTCTGTCACCACCTTCTCCTCCTGCCCTCAGTCTTTCCCAGCATCGGGATCTTTTCCAGTGAGTTGGTTCTTCACATCAGGTGGCCAAAGTATTGGAGCTTCAGTTTCAGCATCAGTACTTCCAATGAATATTTGGGGTTGATTTCCTTTAGTATTGACTGGTTAGATCTTGCAGTCCAAGGGTCTCTCAAGAGTCTTCAGCACCACAGTTTGGAAGCATCATTTCTTTGGCGACCAGCCTTTATGGTCCAACTCGGACATCTGTACATGACTACCAGAAAAGTTTCAGAATTGAGGATTCACATCTTTTTCAGTCACTTGGTCTGTAATCATACAGGGACTGACTGGCAATGACAGATAAAACCCTTACCTAAGCAGCATCAGAATTTGGGGATTGATGAATGAAAAGAGGGTAGTGTTTCCAAGTTGCTGAGCGGGAGGGGAGAACTTCTAGAAATTTCACACTTAAGATTCTAAGTCTTCAAAGACACAGCAAACAAACTTATGGTTACCAAAGAAGAAAAGGTGAGGAGGGACGAGGTGGTGGGAGGAATAAATTAGGAGCTTGGGATAACAGATAAAATAAACAATAAGGCCCTACTGTATGGTATAGGGAACTATATCCAGTATCCTGTGTTAACCTATAATATAAAAGAATCTGAAAACCTATAATGTAACGGAATCACTTTTTTGTATGTAGAAACTAACACAACATTGTAAATCAACTACATATCCAGTATTCCTGCCTGGAGATTTCAATGGACAGAGGAGCCTGGTGGACTATAGCCCATGGGGTTGCATAGAGTCGGACACGACTGAAGCGACTTAGCAACTTAGCAGCAGCATACCTCTATTGACAAAAGAAGACCCTAAGTCTAACATGAGATTTGCTGCTTTGAAGAGAGCTTTAGCTGTGAGGAAGTACATGGTGGTTCCCAAGGCCAGGGCTTTCCACTGCTGCTGCTGCTGCTGCTGCCAAGTGCTTCAGTCGTGTCCGACTCTGTGCAACCCCATAGACGGCAGCCCACCAGGCTCCCTCGTCCTGGGATTCTCCAGATAAGAACACTGGAGTGGGGTGCCATCGCCTTCTCTGACCTCCCATTGCTAGGTACCCAAAATTCTCAGAATGGGTTGGTATTGTTAATAGTAGTAAAAATTCCAGCAGTGATTTTGGTAGTCATGAAGACTAAACATGTGATAGCAGAAACTTGAGTCATTGAACTATATACATTACCTGATAAGAGTATTAGATTCAAACATTGTATTTATAGCATCCAGATTGCTGAAGGAATATGCCCCAAATATTACGTTTTTTTCTGCCCAGATCTTTTTCATTGACCAGTTGTTTTTCTTCCTTTTTTAAATAAGTCAAACACCTACCTGAATTTCACCCACTAAAAATAGTCTCACAGCTTCAAATAAAGAAGTTAATTTGATAAGCATGTTAGTCGTTCAGTTGTGTCCTACTCTTTTGCGACTCCATGGACCACCAGGCTCCTCTGTCCATAGAATTCTCCAGGCAAAAATACTGGAGTAGGTTGGCCATTCCCTTCTCCAGGGCATGTTCTAGACCCAGAGATCAAACCCAAGTCTGCATTGCAGAGATTCTTTACTGTCTGAGCCACCCGGGAAGCCCATGCGTTTATTATTTATTTTTCCCTTGCACTTGTTTTTAAGAGCATTAGATCATTATTTCTGAACTTTATCCTAAATTTTATTTTCTTTTGTATAATGAGACCTAAATCAAGGGTTCCTTTGTGTTTATTAATCTGTCATCTTCCAGGATGGGTAGGTTTCTTTACAAAGGGCCAGACTTTGCTTATAGTCTGTGCTGTGAGTCTAACTGATTAATAGCATGCTGTTCAGTCTTCTGTCTATGTGATCTGGAAACTCAGCCTACACATGATTAGTGGGAAGGAGGTTGACCTCTTTCTGAAAGGATGCTACTGAAGTCCATCCTGAGGGTCCTCAGAGGGTGACATTCAGAGTGGATAGTGGTGCCCGGCTCCGCTAAAGAGAAGTGACCCCTGTCTCTGTGGAGGGGCACTCTGCTGCTACTCCCTCTTGTTCCAGATCATCTCTGCCAAATTAAGAAGGTCTGTGTAGTGACTTCTTCCCAGGAGCTTCAGCATCATTATCTAATGTCAGGAAAATCTTTGGGGGATAGAGTGAGAAGGCTGTGCCTGGGGGAATCCCTCTCCCGCCCACACCTAGTAGCTTCTAGCTTCAGGCACAGGCCTGGTGAGAGGGGGAGGTGCCAAGCCACTTAGGTGGCTGCCCACGTGCTGTGAGCCTGAGGATTTCTGGGTCAGGATTCTGTAAATTTAGCTGACAGGGTTTTCTACTACTTTCCAATTAAGTCAGTAAAGTGTTGACATCTTTCTTACATATATGATCAGGAGACGGGAGGTAGCAGCCCTGAAAATGAAAAAAGAAGTCAGTTTTTAAAATGTGAAATCTACAGGAAGCAATTTTCCTTTCTTCTATGTGAAAATAACATCAGGAACTTTAGCACACTGACAGAATCTCTTGGGTTTAGCTCTCATTGCCTCTTTTTTATTCTCTTCCGTAATATTTCCCACTTAATCGAAGCTTCTAAATGTGTCTCACGGCCTGGCTACCATCATAGCACCTGCATAAAAGGTGTGTCCCTTATTTTAGAAAATGATCTATTGCTAAACTGTGCCAGGATGTTATAAAAACTGTTTATCATACCTACTGAGGAGTCCCTGGAATGTGGTAGTTTTCTTCTGTCCCTTTTCCATAAGCAACAAATGAAAACAAGGAATAGCGACTTTTTTTTATTACTGAAGTATAGTTGATTTACACTGTTGTGTTAATTTTGGTATACAATGTAGTGATTTATGGGTTATTAATAAATATTGAGTATACTTGTGCTATACAGTAGGTCCTTGTTGGTTATCTATTTTATATGTCCTAGTGTATATCTATTAATCCCAAACTCCTTATTTATCCCTCTCTCACCTTTCTCCCTTGGTAAATACAGATATCTTTTCTGTGTCTGTGGATCTATTTCTGCTTTGTATATAAGTTCATTTATATCATTGATTTTTTTCCCTTTTTTTTTAGATTCCATATATAAGCGATATCATAAGATATTTTTCTTTCTCTGGCTTACTTCGCTTAGCAGGATAATCTCTAGGTCCAAGGAATGGAGACTGCTGAAGCACACCTAAGCCTGTCGGAGGATAAGGCAGCATCACCAGACATCTATTATTACTCTATGGAGGCATCAAGTGGTCCCTACCCGCTGTTTTCACCTAAGCAAGGTGGTGGCTTCTAGAGTAGAGAACAGAATGTTAGTGGATTTTGACATTGAATGAGCGTTAAGCAGGCATTATACTCAGTGCTTCTCACTGAGTTTATGACTTGTTTTGTAAAAAATCATAGGAGAGAGCACCTGGATTATGTCTTGAATGTGAAGGAGGAAACAGTTTGCCTTGGGAAGGAATTTTCCATTTTCCTTGGGAAGAATTCAACCATCTCTAATAATGGAAAGAGGAAAGAACAGTTTAAATAATTTACATAGTGAATTAATAACACAATAATTATCCATTTGCTTATTTAAAATGGACCAGAAAATCCAACTTTCTTCATGAAAGATTATTTCATTGCATGTACTAAAATAGAATAATGCTGTACCAAAAGCTGTAAAAATGATATAAGACTTTTGAAAATGTATTAATATATAAAATATTTATTATAGAGGCTCAGTAGTGTTTGCATTTAATCATTTTTATTGTATATCAGGGGTTAGTCACTTCATTCTGAATTCTGAAAAATGAACATGAGATGTTTTGCAAGCATTGCTTTTTCTGGAGTGCATTCTCAGCGGGATTTACTGAGGAAATACTTATTTGTTGAGAGGTAGGGGGATGTATCTGTAAGCACATTACAAATGCGTCCCACAATGGCACTAAAATGATCAGGGAAATGAGAAGCAAGTCAAGCCACAATGCTTCACTGAATTGAATTCTTATCAGTATGTTAAGTGGAGTATGGATGAGTTCGGGAAACATATTCAGGACAACAGAGAGGCAATGCCTTTCTTCTAGCTCTGTGTTTAGAAAACCACATCCTTCTCTGAGCTTTTTTGGACCCCAGTCTTGGTACTTGTCTGTGTTTTCCGTTATGTGAACTTTATGTGACATATGTACATTTTTCTGTTTCTAAAGCATGCACGTGTGGTTGTTCAAGTTTTAGGACCAAGAGTTACAGCATTTGTGATGTGGCTACGTAATACGGAAGAGTTAATCAACTAAATGCTGATATATTTCAAATGGAATCACAGTGCAGGCCCGAGGAAAGTGGTTCCTCATTGGTAGGTTTTCTGTGTTACACTGAACTCCCCAGGGACCAAGGGTATGCCCCATTCTCAGTCAATTCCAATAGTGTAGATGGTGGGAAATATTTGCTCACTAAATTCGGGTGAGTGTCAGAGCTTGCCTCCGGAAATGCTTTTGGGGCCTTGGGTGTTAGTACATCGATTTGGGTCCAGAGCTGCATTCTCCCTCAACCATTTGGCTAAACTGGGTGGCAGTTGGCAGACAGAGCTTGGCACCAACCATTGGCAATATTTAGGGTTGTTTATTAAAAAAAAAAAAGAAGTCTGTGAAATGGTGGTACCTTTCAACCTGTTCCAAGTTTAAATCTCTATGATCTGCTATCAGCTACGTAGTCACTCTGGGAAAGGGTTAGCTATGATTCCCAGTCTGTGCCATTCCATACAGGGCTGCAGAGATTTACAAGGTCATGCCCAAACCCTGGAGCCATCTTGCACAGCCATAGAACCTTCTTGGGGTTGATGTTATGTTGAAACATGATGATTCCTTGTTTGTGGATGCATTTGCTAAATGGCATCCTGTTTTGTTGGATAATTGGAAGCTGACTTAATAGTCCTGGGTGAGAAATGGCAGCAGGAGAGAAAAAATGCAAGACTGAAAATATCCAATGCTGTGTTCCATACAGAGGTAATTGCAGAAGTGAGGGTTCTGGTGTGTGAAGAAGTTCCAGTCAGATGCCTGCATAAATAGGAAACATCATGGAATTTCAGATCTTGGAATCTCCTAAATGCAGGAGAGCCTTCATTTCAACCACATGATAGTCTGCATTGTGGAGAAAAAGTGATATTGTTCCACAGTTGGTTAAAGGTGCATGTTAATGCTTTCAGTAAGTAGTTAGATCCTTACTTCTGTTTCTGCCCAGCTGAATATATTAATTCAGAAGTGTTTGAGGAATATCTTTTTAATATGTAAGTGTGTGCGCTTAGTCACTCAGTCGTGTCTGGACTCTTTGTGACCCCATGACTGTTGCCTGGTGGGCTCCCCTGTCCATGAAATTCTCCAGGCAAGAACACTGGAGTGGGTTGCTATGCCCTCCTCCAGGCTTTTTAATATATGTACTATCAAATCCTAAGGATTTGATGAGTTTAAGTTATCTTCGGAGCCTACTACACCTTTTCCATTTTTAGATTTTCTTCCACTCCTTCTAGGATAACTGAAGTCCAAGCAGTCACTTGAATGGTTCATGGTGAAATCACCAATCTAAAGAGTAGAGAACAATTGGAAATTAGGAGCGGCAGCTAATTTAATTGCAAATAAAGTTCTGCAAGGTTAGAAATTTGTGGGCTTATTAATAAAGAGTATTTAACCGCACACATTAGTTCTGTTTACTTTTGTGGCCTTGGAAATGCTGTGATTTTATTAGCTAGGCAAATTGCAAAGGTCTAGATGGGAGAGAATTGCAGAGCAGAGTGGACAGAGCAGCTGGAGAGAGGGTAAGGACCAGATCAAAGGTACTGATCCTTCCTCAACTCTGTCATTCTGATTACCATTGTGGACACACAGAGTAGCAAATCCAGTCACATTGTAGCAAATGCTGGGGGTGGGGGGAGCGGCACTTAGGCATGCATTAGCCTTGGCAGGTCTGAATAAAGCTTTCTGCACCTGTAGTTCGCATGCATTATTTATCATGACACTTCTGCTCTCACTCCTCTTATAACTGCACTCCATCTGAAAGAGAGAAGGCTGCATAGGAAATCCTCAGCTCTTGGCCTAGTGCACTTAGAGAAGATGGCCTGCCAATTTGGTAACTGTGATAACTGCAGCAGTATTCTTGGGTAGCTTGTTTTCAGGGCATCTTTAATGGGCAGGAAGTATGTAAGGAGCCTATTAGCCTTGGCTGTGCTGAGCTTAGAGTGCTGTCAGCCATCCACTGCACAGATGCCCCCCGCTGAGTTCTTCCTCGATTAGTCTGTTCTAATGTCTTTGCCTGGGTGCATCCGTGCTGCAGTCTAGAATTAAGATTTGCAGTGTCTGCCTGGGAGCGCAAGGCTATTCTCTGTTTTGGAGCCCAAGGGCCTTTTGTTTCCTTGCTTTGCCACTGGAAACACATTTCCTGGCAAGTGGGCTGGTTGTTGGATGAGCAGCATGAACACGGAAAAGAAAATACTGGAAGTGGAGGGTGGTCAGCTACAGTCTGTCTGACTCGGAAGAGGAGATTCCAGCTGCTGTGAAGATGGGAAAGAATGGTGGCTGGTGAACACTTGTCCTGATTCAAGAAACTGAGCAGGGTGAGGAACAGCTTGTTGTAAGCAAAAAGACAGACTGAATTAGCTCCCTGAAGTAATATTAGCTGCAAATCCCTGCCGTTGTCCTCATGAAATCAGCTTTCATCCCCACCCCATCGCTTTTTACAGCTGGATTAAGGTGTTTGATGCGGGGCTGGGAAGTGGGTTTTTGCTAACTAAAGGCCTACAGTGGTTTACTTCAGGTCTGAGTACAAGGGGGGCCCATTTCTTAGATGTCCCAGATGCAATGACTATAAGGGCAAAATGGGGACTTGAAGAGTGAACTTTACCAGTTTGGGAAAAACTGAATGAGATGAGCAGCCGGCCAGGAGACTTGACCTTTGGCACATTCAGTAGGCCCTGTTCTGGGGAATAAGGGAGTACAGTGTCTGGAGAGAATGGTGGCAGGTAAGAGGCACCTGGGTGACATAAAGAGGTATTAGTGGTAGCTCTGGGAGCTGCCAGCATTCAGAGACAGATAGTGCATGTGGCTCCAGGCTGACCAGGCCCCTCCAAGGTGACTGAGATTGACAGAAAGGATTCCATGGACCCTGGGCTTGAAGGAGCTGGCTGCTGGACAGGTTATCAAGACACAGAATGAGATATATGGGGACGAAGGTCAGGACATGGTTCTTTGGGGAAGAGATGGGTGGAGTTTGGCGTTTGACTTTTGTGTCTAGACCATACGACTCTTGAAATTAAATACCATATGTTATACAAAGTAGTTTCTAAATAAATATTTATTGAACAGGTAAACATAGAAAGCACTTTTTCTTGATGCTGAAAATAGATTCAGGTGGAATATCTATCAGACTCATTTGAAAAGACCCTGATGCTGGGAAAGATTGAAGGCGGGAGGAGAAGGGGGACAGAGGACGAGATGGTTGGATGGCATCACTGACTCACTGAACATGAGTTTGGGTAAACTCCAGGAGTTGGTGATGGACAGGGAGGCCTGGCGTGCTGCAGTCTGTGGGGTTGCAAAGAGTTGGATGTTACTGAGCGACTGAACTGACTGATCAGCAAGTATAATGATGGATCTGTTAGTGAGTTGACTTAGAGTTCCCCAGCAATCTCTTCTCCCTCTCCCCGTACTGTAACGGCAGATTTAGTCACCTCGGATTGAGGCTGAGCCTGGTTGGGGGAAGAGAGCCCCCTAGAACATGATCAGTGTGTCCTAGTTGGGTGGAAGAGCCTGTAGATGCAGAAAACATGTGTCACTATAGCACACCACTGCCTGAATTTTCAAGGATGGAGTACCTTTCTATTTATAAACTCAGTTATAGTCTTTTTTTTCCCCCAGAGGATTTAAGGAATCATTCCAAAGTAGTTACAGATAACCTGATGTAAAAATAGGTGGCAGTATGGGGCACTCTGGTCAGTGTGCATGGGCTGGCTTACTCTTGTCATCTCAAATCTGGAATGATGTTTTCTCCTAGTACAGTTGCATTTGTGTTGGTTGCCTTGGAAAGACAGTGAATCTTACATTAAGAATTTATGTTTTGAGTCTTATTTAATCACATTAATTTTTTCCTACAAACTGTGAATTTTAGTCTACATTATCATCTAAGTAATACAGGTTTTGAAACCCTGGCTTTATTTTATAAGCAGCAATGAATGGAAACAGTAATATTCAACCCCCTCCCCACTATTTTTTTAATCTATTCAAGTAGCATAAAATAAGTTTTTGTACCAGAAAATGTAAAAGAAGTCAACCTCAACACTTTGGATACTGCTTTTACTGAAATAATATAATGTCATGAAAGTATTTATGAGGCAAATCAAATTACTCAGTGGTTGCTAAATGTGTGTATTTGTGTGTGAATGTGTGTGCAGTGTTCTGTCATGGGATGAATTAGTGGCGGGACTTCCTCTGAGTGTGGCCTTCCTACCACCTGAGAAAGAATCCCCTAAGGTGCTATTAAGTGTAGCTTCTTTGGCCCTACTTTCCAAGTCGAATTTCTTGAGGCATTATTCTGAAACACGGGATATCAGGCTGAATGAGTTTTTGGACAAGATGTGATTAACACCAAGTGAATAGCAAGTAAGAAAGGGAAAGGCCATTGGAGATGGCGTTTGGGGTGTTGGGTAAAAACTTTATAGGCAATGTGGAATTTGAATTTTTTTTTAGGTTCTGAGACAAGAGATGGACATTTTCTGCACAAAGAATGGCTTAAACAAAAGATAGAGTTTAAAAGAACATAAATAGACCTGCACCATCGGATGAAGACTTTGTTTTCCCTAGGGCAGTAGATACCTAGATAGGCATGATGATGTGAAATATAATGAAGGACTTCTGAGAAACACTGAGAGACAGAAATGAGACTGATTGTAAAACCACTGAGAATAACATGTGATGCTTTGATCCACGTAAGTTTCCTTCCTGCATCCCACCTCCAGATGGGCATGGTGTTCAGAAATTTGGACCAGAAAAACTAACCATATGATTACAGGGGGAAAACTATTTAGAAGAAATGTATTTGCTTTTGTACTATTTGCTAAGGACAGTAAGATCTAGATAGAGGTGAATGTGTTCAGATAATGTTTTCTGAATACAAAGATATCTTTGTTTCCTGTTTTCTGCCATAAGCCTAATATTAAACTAATGTCATAATTGCAACATAAAGCTCATTTTTACAAATATCTCTGTTAGAGTCACTGTGAGCATGTGTGTTATATTTATTAGTGTACATTATCTCAGCTCTTCTAAACTTTTTATACCCTTCTCTACAGCCAGCCTGGTATAATAAGAATTGAGAATGAGGGTTTTAGTAAATTGCACTTCCCTCTTTTTCCTTTATTTGATGCTCATATGAACCCTGTGAGGCAGATGAAATTGACAAGACTTTGTTGATGCATTTAAGCTGATAACCTGAGTAGGGGAGAAACTAAGATTTGTGCTCCGTGTCTTGTAGAGCTAGACAGAGGAGCCAGACCAGTGCCTTTCCTGTCCACTTGTCATGCCCCCTTTGAATGGACTTGCTAGTTTCTTTTCTATTCTCTCCTTGATCCAGGTATAAAGCTTATAGCCTGCTGGAAATAATTACTTGTTTTCCAGTCACAGATTTCTTATAAAATCCAGAGACTTAATATGCTTTCAACTTTTGTCATAAGATTAGGTTTATCATCTAAAAGAAAACATAATAGGAAATACTGGGCATTTATGTTCTTTCTCTAAATATTTGACACATATTGAGTTATTTCATCCTTATATTAACCCTGTGAAGTAAGAACTATTTCTATGGCTATTTTAGATATGAAACATACCCCAAATTGATAAGTACTTGATTAACATTGAACAGGGAGGATGAAAAGAAATGAAAAACAAAGTTTCTCTAGGGCTCTCCAAGCTGGAATAATACGTTGCTAATGTGATCACTCAGTGTCCCTCATTCTTCTTGTATGACTGTAGTGTACTGTCTTCTGAGATGCTGATTATAGTACTTAACTCATAGGACATGCTGACAGTTGCAATCTGGACACTCTTTAGTGGATTTAGAGAGTTCTGGTTGAATATATTTCTGATAACTGAAGTTTCAAAGAAATCCTTCACTTTTTAGTTTAGTCATTTCCACATGCAAGGCATCTGGGGCCTACGTAGGATTGTAAACTCTAGGTTCCCCAAAGCATAGTGTAGCATTTTTAAATGTATCTTGTAGGGCTGAAGATAAAGAATGAGGTTGGAACTTCCAAGGGAATAATTTCTTTCCCATTTAAAATAAAATTTCAACCATTTGAAAGTGATATTACTATTCACTATCTTATTAGTAGACATGACTCTTGATTGTTTTTATTTTACCATATCTTAGTTCTTTTAATCTGGACTTAGACTCATTAAGATAAATGTTTTGCTGGTTTGTTTTCTTTTTAAACATTTTTTATTGGAGTAAAGTTGATTTAAAATGTTGTATTAGTTTCACGTATACAGCAAAGTGGATCAGTTACACATATACATTTTTAGATTCTTTTCCCATGTGGGACATTAGAGAGTATTGAGTAGAGTTCTCTGTGCTTTACAGTTGATCCTTACTAGTTATCTATTTTATATATAGTAGCATGTCAATGGCACCCCAATCTAGTACTCTTGCCTGGAAAATCCCATGGATGGAGGAGCCTGGTGGGCTGCGGTCCATAGGGCACTAGGAGTCAGACCCGACTGAGCGACTTCACTTTCATTTTTCACTTTAATGCACTGGAGAAGGAAATGGTAACCCACTCCAGTGTTCTTGCCTGGAGAATCCCAGGGATAGGGGAGCCTGGTGGGCTGCTGTCTACGGGGTCGCACAGAGTCGGATATGACTGATGCGACTTAGCAGCAGCAGCAGTGTGTACAAGTCAATCACAGTCTCCCAATTTATCCCTCCCCCCACTCTTATCCCCTGGTAACTATAAATTTATTTTCTACATCTGTATGTTTATTTCTGTTTTGTAGGTAAGTTCATCTGTAGTCTTTGTTTGGATTCCACATATAAGTGTTGCTAAGTTGCTTCAGTCATGTACGACTCTATGCAACCATATGGACTGTATGTAGCCTGTCAGGCTCCTCTGTCCGTGGGATTCTCCAGGCAAGAATTCTGGAGTGGGTTGCCGTGTCCTCCTGCAGGGGATCTTCCTGACCCAGGGATCAAACCCACCTCTTATGTCTCCTGCTCTGGCAGATGAGTTCTTTACCACTTTGCCACCTGGGATGGAAAAGACAATGGCAACCCACTCCAGTTCTCTTGCCTGGAAATCCCATGGACGGAGGAGCCTGGTGGGCCGCAGTCCATGGGATCGCGAAGAGTCAGACATGACTCAGCGACTTCACTTTCACTTTTCACTTTCATGCATTGGAGAAGGAAATGGCAACCCACTCCAGTGTTCTTGCCTGGAGAATCCCAGGGACAGCAGAGCCTGGTGGGCTGCCGTCTGTGGGGTCGTGCGGAGTTGGACACAACTGAAACAAATTAGCAGCAGCAGCAGGCCACCTGGGAAGCTCACAGGTAAGCGATATCATGATATTTGTCTTTCTCTGTCCAACTTCACTCAGTATGACAGTCTCTAGGTCCATCCATGTTGCTCCAAAAGCTGCAAATGGCATTATTTTGTTCTTTCTGTGGCTGAGTGATATTCCATTGTGTGTGTGT
>SJYV01047854.1:3066-34777 GCA_006410875.1 Neotragus pygmaeus | reverse complement strand
GAAGGATAAAATACGGCCCGCCTTCAATAAAGCTGCCTATCTAACAGGAGAGGGAAGCACAAATCACACTACCTAACCAAATCCAGGAACCAGAGTTACAGTCTGCCTATGCCCTCTAATTTACTAGAAGCTTCTTGGTGTTCAATCACCAAGTTGTGTCCAACTCCTTGCAACCACGTGGACTGTAGCCCACCAGGCTCCTCTGTCCATGGGATTTTCCAGGCAAATGCTGGAGTGGGTGGCCATTTCCTTCTCTAGGGGATCTTCCCCGACCCAGGGATCGAACCTGCCTCGCCCGCATTGTAGGCAGATTCTTTACCACTGAGCCACCAGGGCACCACTGAGCCACCAGGGAAGCCCCCTCTGGTAGCAAGAACAGACAGCAATTTCAGTCAGGACTGTTATTTTTCAGAGAGATTAGAGATCCCCAGGTCCTGCTCCTAGCTAGGACCATGAGTTTTGCCAGGATCTATCTAAAATCTAAACTCTGGGATGTCAATGAATGGGGAGGCCTGCCCACAGAGTGGGCTGTGATGAGAGCCGTGAGATGCTGATTAAGAGGAAATCAACTCAGGGAGATGCACTGAACAGTCAGTCATTCAGTCTTCTTTGTCTCATCCCCATCTAGAAACCAGAGACAGGCCCAATATACAAGCAAAGATGATATAGGAAAGGCTTAAGCACAAAGTCAAAAAAGTTGTTCGGAGCTAAGGTCATGCGAATCAAGTCAAAAAATGCCCCTGGCATTAGAACAGAATACAGTGCTCTTGGTGAAAGTGTGGAAGGACTTCCTAAAGCTCTGTATCCAGAGCCCCGAATCTCAGTGCCAGCTGTGACTGCGGAGACACGTTAACAGATTTATCCTTTTCTCTCCCAGTTATCAGTTGTCAAGCCTGGTCTCCCTCATCAATTCATTCATTCAGTGTTATAGCTTGCTGTACACTAATATCAGTTTTTAAACTGTTTTCTTAATCAGCAGGCTACCAGCAACATCAGAATTCTTCTGGAAGGTTCTAAGAAGGAATGAATACTCTCTCCTGAAAGTACTTAGAAATTCCCTGGACAAACAGAAGATTCGATGTCGTCTTAAAAATGAAGCAAAAAACAAAGTTAATTCAGGGCCTGGGAATAAAGATTAAGGCCCCAATCCTCCCCTGTTGGGAGAAAAATAATTCTGAAGCTAGTTCTTTTTTGTTGTTAAACTGAAGTTGAGACGAGGGAGATGGGAAGGGGGTTCAGGATGGCGGGGGGGACATGTGTGCACCTCTGGCTGATTCATGTCGGTGTTTGGCAAAAACCACTACAATACTGTTATGTAATTATCCTCCAATTAAAATAAATTAAAAAAGAAAAAAAACCCTGAAGTTTAGTTGACTTACAATATTTCAGGTGTACAGGAAAGTGATTCAGTTAAGTGTGTGTGTGTACACAAACATGTACAGATTCTTTTTCATATTCTTTTCTGTGATAGGTTATTGCAAGACACTGAATACAGTAATATTGTTCCCTCTGCTATATAGTAGGTCCTTTTTGTTTATATATTTTATATATAGTTCTATCTTAAAAATGATAAAGCTAGTGAGACTTAGTCCACATCACTCAAAAGAAAATCATTTCCTGAAATTAAAAAAAATAAATAGGTGAAGGAGAATGGGGATTGGCTTGCTGAAAATCTTCCCTACAGCAGATAGCAGATTAGCCACATGAGATTCTTTTGGGATGGTTTACTATGCAGAATTTTAGAACAGAAAGCATTCCAAATGTGAAACTGGGAGCTCAGCACCTAAACATTTATTAATGAGAAAAATTCTCACACCACAATCATAATGAAGATTTAACATCAATGTCTGACATTCTGTCATTAAGGGATCGGTTTTAACTGTAGATTTGGCAGCTTGCCCTATCGGCTGTTTCACAAGCAGCTTCTGAGATTTCAAGAAAGGCAGAGGGTTTGCTTTTAAACACTATCTTAAAAAATATATTTCAGAACAGGGTTCAACCACTCCAAAACAGGAGGAGGGAATGAAAACTGAACCAAATAAAGGATTCTGATGGTAGAAAACATAAAGGGAGGACACCATAGGTGCAGGAGAGGAAAAGACATTGTTTGCCACCAGCAGCAAAATGCCAAGAAAAGTCAATTCAGCACTTCTTATGACCAAGTTAAAAAATAAGGATGGCACTAAAGACATGAGGTTGATAAAAGTAAATCTTCATCTCTTCAAAACACACTTAACTGACTCAAATCTATTTTATTTAAAAACAAAACCACCCAACAGTTCCACACCAACTCGAAGGACGGTCATCAAATCAATTAGAAGCCACACCTCTCTGCCCAGCTCGTGATGCGGTGATTAAGGGAGAGACTCTTCTCCCTGGGAATACAAGTACAGAAGGGCAGAGCCCCTAAGGACCTAGCCCATTATGACAGCCTTTTCATTAGCGAGAGAACACCGCCACGTGCTCTCCAAGGACGCAGTGGCCTGCATCACTACAGAACACCTGTGTGAACAGCAGCCACCTCTGAGGACAGATAAAAACGTGCTGGCGGCGGGAAGTGGGAAGGGGAGAGCCACTCAAAAAATTTAACAGGGCGCGCTTCTTACCATAATTCACATGGACCGTGGTTTCTCCCTATAACAAAAGGATGGATTCTAAAATAACATAGAAACGGCACATAACCATGATCTTAGAAGAGTGAAACAGGTTTGAACACAAATACAATCATACAGCTGAACTCTTTGTACTAGGGGCAGCAAGAGGGGCACAAGTGGGGAAGTGTGATGCCTGAATCAAAGGCAGCAGTCCACCCCTTTACCCTTGCCCCATGCTGGGATCTTAAAAAATCAGCTCAAAATTTCAGAATTTAGTTATTAAAATCAAAACCTTTAACAGGATAAAAGAAAAGGCACTATCATACCAGGAGTGACATGCAAGTAAAGCATACCACAAACTTACAAACTCAAGTTAACTGAAATCCCAAGGATTCACTCTCAGTGAGGAAACAGCTCCTAAAACCTAGGAGGACCACAGGCAGAGTTTCAGGAGACAGGAGCGATCCAAAGACCGACAAAGGCAAACAGGAAGTATCGGCATATTACACAAGCAATGGGATAAAGAGACACAGCAGGATGGCCAGAGTTCAGCTCCCAGGATTGAACTGGCAAGTCCCAAACACACACGGGTCCTGGCACTACCAGCTGCAGCGCTCCGTGACCTTGGCAGTCAAGGCCAAACGCAAGCAGCTCTGGGCCTCTGCATGTGAAACTGGTACATAATGGCATGTAAAAAGAAAACATTAGCTTTGTAAGGATAAAACATAGTTAAGGTCCACAAACAAAAGTTTTCTTGGTGGGGGGAGGGGGCGGCGGGAGTGAGGTGCTACCAAGCAGGACAGGCAAATCTAAGAATCCAAACCATCCTAGGCTACTTACTTGCTGGTTACCAATTTAAGGTCTTAAGACTTCGGTTTTTCTAGAAGTTCTTGGAATTCTAGATGATGAGAAGAGATGAACAGGAAAATCGGAAGACATGATTAAATAGTAAGGTTAAAAAAAGTTTCCCATAAGCTGTTAAGACAAGGGAGATAAACCCAGAGAGCTGCGTCTCCACACCATGCCATCAGACCTCAGAGGGCAGGGAGACCACGCAGGACTCTGAAGCCGGTGGGGGAGGAGTGCTCTGCCCCACAGCGACTGGGAGCTAGTCCAAGGTATCTTCCACTCCTGAACACAACTGAAGCCACAGCCAAGGTGCTCTTCATGGTCACGAAAGTCTTGTTCTAACACCAACAAACACTCTGGGCTACATGAGTCTGTTACCTTAAACAGAGTTACTCAACATTTCTGGGTCTCTGTTTCCTCATCTGCAAAGTGGGGAAAATAATAAGATCTACTATCATACAAAGATTAAATGAGTTAATGAGTGTAAAACAGCTAGTTAAACAAGCATCTGGGACAAAGTGCTCAATAAATGCTGGCTGTTATGATATGACAGCTAAAGACACTAGCCTCAGAGCCAGCGGCACCTCATGGGAGTGGGTGGGGGCACTGTCTACTCTTCAAGACTCAGTCTATTGCCTTTAAGAGTTTCCCAACCACTTGGAACAGACTAATGTACTCAGAGGGCCATCCAGGAGGCATCGTCACTGAGTCACTGCCTTAGCTAACAGAGTGAACAAATCTCCTTTGAAAGCAAAAGTCTGTCTTCCATACACACCAGGGGCTGAAGAGAGAAAAAAGCACATCAAGTTCACTTTGGGAATTGAAGTGAAAGCCACATGTATATCCGAAAAGAAATATGCTTTGTGTAAAAAGCAGAGGATTATGGGACTTGCTGAGTGATGGGAAATAGAGCTATAATCCCACAAGTCTATATCTAGACACAAACTGATATAAGGTAATCACTTGATTAAACTTTTTTAATGATTCTGATGAGAAGTGATCCTGAGCAAATGAGATGAGTGTAAGCAGATTTGCTTAAAGCTGATCCAAGTGACTATCAGAGGAGGCCCAAAGGTCTACTATTAGTGGTACTAAGAGAAGCTTTTAGAACAGGTGCTTCGTTGAGAGAATGAATACAAACAAAAGAACAAGGTGGAAAACAATAAAGTAGTTTAGAAATATATTTACTGCAACTGTGTTTCTTAAAGATTCATCAAGCAAAGATAACGTCCACACACTGTTACAGACACATAAATCTGCTTAACCTCATCCAAGAGAAAGCAAAGCACTTTCATGAAAGTGGGGTTTGGCAGGCAAGGTTCACTAAGAAACAGGGCCAACAAAGAGTTAAGCTACGAAGAAACAGGAACCGAGTGTGGAGGCTCTGGGGCCACCCTGAGAACACTGTTGGGTGTTCTGGCCCTAGTGGGTGCCTGGAGCCCACCAGCCTTCAGCTGTTACGAGTACCAAGGTTTTTCAAGGATAGAGGCTATGCAAGGTTTGTAGTTTTCAAATTTGGAATTGACCAAAAGCCAATATATAAGCTTAAAAAAACACAAAAGATGTGTATNGCCTGGAGCCCACCAGCCTTCAGCTGTTACGAGTACCAAGGTTTTTCAAGGATAGAGGCTATGCAAGGTTTGTAGTTTTCAAATTTGGAATTGACCAAAAGCCAATATATAAGCTTAAAAAAACACAAACTACTGTCATAATGAGTAAGCCAAATTATTTTTTTAATGGGAAAAAAAAAAAAAAGGAAAATGCCCTTATTAGGAGGAGGAAATGAGCCAAACTTGGTTAAAGTCTAGCTTCCTTAGCTAGATACACTCCAAACCAAGGCAGCAAGTGCCTTCCTGCATTTCAGCCAGGACTCTGGGAATTGCAAAACAAAGGCTCATTATGAGGTCATCGGCAGTAACCAGCCAATCAAGGACAGGGATGGCCAACTCCCTACTTGTCTACAACAGCAGTTCTCACACTCCTGGAAAACCCTTCATGCTCTTATTACTAAGGACCTCAAATAGCTTTTGTTGATGTGGATTAGAGCTACTGTATTATAACTTAAACTGAGAAAATGTTAATCTATTAATTCATTATAAATATAGTACTGAACTCATTACAACTGTGTATTAATAACTATCTTCCAACATATCAAGTTAATACATATCATCACAGTAAAATCTAGGTTAACTTTTAAAACTTAATTATTGAATCTACAACAAGGATGAAACCCTGAACACATTACGCTAAGTGAAGTGAGACAGAAACAAAAACACAAATACTGTGTGACTCTACTTACATGAAGTGTATGACTCGACTTCTATGAAGTGTTCAGCAAACAAATTCACAGAGAAAGTAGGAAAAAGGTTACCAAAGGCTGGGGGAGGGGAAGATGGGGAGTTACTGTTTATCCGTAGATTTGCTGTTTGGGATGACCAAAAGGTTCTACAAATAGTGGTGCTGGCTACATTGTTAATGGATTTCATGCCACTGGACTATATACTTAAAAATGTAAATTCTGTTACCCATATTTGACCACAATGAAAAAACAAAGCACAAGGCCACGAGAACATTTCAGACTACCATAAAGGAGGAACACTGTATAAAATAACGAACCAGCCATTCTTCCAAACTATCAACGTCATGGAAGACGTGAAAAGACAAGGAGACTATGGAGACATGACAGCTGAATGCAATTTGGGTTCCTGGGCTGGATCCTCAACAGGAAAAGGACACCAGCAGGAAAACTGATGAGATCTGAAGCTGTCTGGTTAACAGTATGATACCAAGACTAACAGTTTTAATATGGTTGTATCAGATATTAACATAAGGGGAAGCTGGGTGAAGGACATACAAAAACTTTGGATTATTTTTGTTAACTCTTCAAAGTTCAAAATTTAAAAGAAATAAAATTTAACTGTTTAAAAACCCTCATAAGGTCAATGTTACGTATTCATAGGAGGAGATGGGCCAACTTGAGTCAAAGTCCCTCTGGTCACAGAGAACCAGCTTTCTCAGACAGAATGACAGCAAATCAAGGCAGCAAGTGCCTTTGTGAGTCCAGTCAGGACTAAAAAGGTTCTGGGAATTGCAAAAAAAAAAAAAAAATTTTTTTTTNTTGAGTCAAAGTCCCTCTGGTCACAGAGAACCAGCTTTCTCAGACAGAATGACAGCAAATCAAGGCAGCAAGTGCCTTTGTGAGTCCAGTCAGGACTAAAAAGGTTCTGGGAATTGAAAAAAAAAAAAAAAAATTTTTTTTTAATTTTTATGAAATTACCAAGAAATCAACTGAACAAAGCCAGGAAGAATTAACTTGGTTTGTCTACAACTGTGGTTCTTACACTTCTTGGTTTCAGAAAGTCTTTGCAGTATTAAAAATAACCTCAGTCTCCCAAAAGATGCTGTTTATATGACTCACCTATCAATGTCTCCATTCATTTAAAGAACATTAATAATCCCATTACGTGTAAACCTTACTTAATTTTAATGAAAAAAAAAAAAAAAAGTATTTTCCAAGCCACTACTTCACATAGACCAAAGGAAGTCCACTTGATGAACTTGATTTTTATAATGCAATCAAAACACAATGCCAAGAAAGTGAAAGTAAAGTCGTTCAGTCGTGTCCGACTCTTTGCAACCCCATGGACTATAATCTACCAGGTTTCTCGGTCCATGGGACTTTCCAGGCAAGAGTACTGGAGTGGCTTGCCATTTCCTTCTCCAGGAGCTCTTCCCTACCCAAGGATTGAACCTGGGTCTCCTGCATTGTAGGCAGATGCTTTACCGTCTAAGCCACCAGGGAAGTCAATGCCAGAACCCCACCCCCCCAAAATAAACCTAACAAACTAAAAAAGAGAAAAAGAAAAAATGAGAAAAATTACCATTAAGAGAATGGGAAAATGAGAAAAAGAATAAAGTCAGGAAATAAAGAGAAAAAAATGGGGGAAATAAACAAACCACAGATAAAACAACCATCAAAAAACCTGACAGGGCCAATGCTGTATATATTAGGAGGAAGAAAATGAAAGAGACACGTGTACCCCAATGTTCATCGCAGCACTGTTTATAATAGCCAGGACATGGAAGCAACCTAGATGTCCATCAGCAGACAAATGGATAAGCAAGCTGTGGTACATATACACAATGGAATATTACTCAGCCATTAAAAAGAATACATTTGAATCAGTTCTAATGAGGTGGATGAAACTGGAGTCTATTATACAGAGTGAAGTAAGCCAGAAAGAAAAACACCAATACAGTATACTAATGCATATATANAGAGTAATAGAACTGCCTTATGACCCAGCACTCCCACTGCTGGGCATACACACCGTGGAAACCAGAATTGAAAGAGACATGTGTACCCCAGTGTTCATCGCAGCACTGTTTACAATAGCCAGGACATGGAAGCAACCTAGATGTCCATCAGCAGACAAATGGATAAGCAAGCTGTGGTACATATACACAATGGAATATTACTCAGCCATTAAAAAGAATACATTTGAATCAGTTCTAATGAGGTGGATGAAACTGGAGTCTATTATACAGAGTGAAGTAAGCCAGAAAGAAAAACACCAATACAGTATACTAATGCATATATATGGAATTTAGAAAGATAAGGATAACCCTGTATGCAAGACAGCAAAAGAGACACAGATGTATAGAACAGTCTTATGGACTCTGTGGGAGAGGACGAGGGTGGGATGATTTGGGAGAATGACATTGAAACATGTACATCATCATATGTGAAACGAATCACCAGTCCAGGTTCGATGCATGATACAGGATGCTTGGGGTTGGTGCACTGGGATGGGGAGGGAGGTGGGAAGGGGGTTCAGGATGGGGAACATGTGTGTACCCATGGAGGATTCACGTTGATGTATGGCAAAACCAATACAATATTGTAAAGTAATTAGCCTCCAATTAAAATAAATAAATTTATTTAAAAAAAAGAGGAGGAGGAAATAAGCTCACTCGGGTCAAAGTCTCTGAGGCCCAGGCAGGCCTGATTACAGGGGCTGGGAACTGCAAACAAGGGCTCCCTATGAAGTCATCACAGATAGCCAGCCCAAGACTGGGGACAGTCAACTCAGGTTTTGTCTACAACAAAGGTTTTTCTCACTTTTTGGTCTCAAGAACTCTTCACATTCTTAAAAAATGTATGGAGGACTGCAAAGATCTTTTGTTTATGTGGGTCCTAGCTATCAACAGTAATCTTAACAAAAACTGAAACTGATTTTTTAAAGTATTTTTATTCATTTAAAATAACAACAAACCCATTACCTGTTTATACAAATAACCCATTTTTTAAATGCAGAAACTATTTCTAAAACAAAATGAAATTCATAACAAGAGTTGCACTGTTTTATACTCCAAGATATCTCTTTTAACGTCAAGCTTAATGAAAGAGATTTCTTGTATCTGCTCCTGCATTCAGTGTGTTTCCATAGGTTGGGTGAAAGATACAAAAATCTCATTTCACACAGATGTGTAGTTGGAAAATGAAGTTTAATAGCCTTTCAAATATTGAGGATTTTCTTCTTTGATACTAGACCAAAACTCCACAAGTGGTTGTTTTTAAAGGCTAGTTGCATGTGCAATCTGAGATTTTATCAAATGAATCTTTTGTGTACTTTTACATTAAAATCCATTGGTCACCTTGCACTGTGAGTTGCTCTTTTACCTACTGATAATGGATAACTGAGGAAATAACAAGGAAATCCAACCAGTCCATCCTAAAGGAAATCAGTCCTGAATATTCATTGGAAGGACTGGTGCTGAAGCTGAAACTCCAATAATTTGGCCACCTGATTCAAAGAGCTGACTCACTGGAAAAGACCCTGATGCTGGGAAAGACTGAAGGTGGGAGGTGAAGGGGACAATAGAGGATGAGATGGTTGGATGGCATCATTGACTCGATGGACATGGGTTTGAGTAAATTCAGGGAATTGGTGATGGACAGGGAGGCCTGGAGTGCTGCAGTCCATGGGTTGCAAAGAGTTGGACACGACAGAGTGACTGAACTGAACTGAACCAACGAAATATTTCTTCAGTGACTATGCAGAATTTCCAAATACTGGGATTTCATACAATATCAAAAAATCATACTCCATTAATCTTACCACCAATTTCATCAAAAAAAAGTGTGACAAATGCCAAGTTTTCCAAAATTCTAATTTTTGCTTGAAAACTTGTATTTTATCACTGGCAATGATGACAGGCTCACTCTGTTCAATTTCAAGAAGATGTCCACTAAACACTGAAGCATGAATAACTATAGTTTGTCCATCAATTGTTATTTCAAGTAAAACAGATCCACTCAGCTGGGTCGGCTCCAACACAGAAGAGCATTTTCCCCAGACAGCTGGACTATGGTAAAGAGCAGCAATGCTCCATGGATACTCTGCATTTCATCACTTGGAATATCAGAGACCTTTACTGGAGGACTGAGATTTAATAATAATAAAAAAAAAAACAACACACAATTTTCAGTGCTTCATCCAGGACATTCTTAAGTGACAATGACTTGTTCTTTTTGTTAAACGTTGCAAGTGCGTAGAGCAAAGTCCCTGACTGACCACCAGCAGAGTTTGGTGCCCCTACCCTGATTCATGTTATGGCGCCAGCAGTTTTCTCTGCTGCTCACTGCTTCTGTACCAACAATGCAACTGGAAACAAAGCTGTTCCAGGAAAAACCGTGAGAGCCAAAAAAGTCATTCAACCCTTTGCATATTTTCCACAACTTGTGTTTTGTTGCTGAGCATTCCCATAAGAGAAAATATTTTTTGAAGTATAAGGTGGTGGTGATACAAGGTGAGCCATGCCTATATATCAGCTCGTTTTTAAGGTGAAAGTAAAACTCTATAAACAAGACATTAACTCAGTCTTCATGTTTGCAGCTGAATCTTTAATTCAACAACACAGTAACATGAAGTGGCACTGCCCCGAACTTTACTGACTTTTCAGCCACTGTACATTCAGGAATCCCAGCTGTTCAAAACTTTTTATCAGTCTCTCAGCTATTGGGTGGGCTTTTCTGGACAAAGCAATAACTCGTCCTGTAAGAGGCTTCAGTGACTTTGGCATTTCTAGCTGGAAACGCTGGAACAAGTTTTGGATTTTAAAGACACTGTGGTACGTACACTTAAAACACGTAATTCCTTTCTCTTTAATCTCTGACGACTGCTCTTGAACGATGCTGCAACTTAACTGGTACCCTTGTAGTAGCAGCTGCAGTGTTAAGTCCTCAGTCATGTCTGACTCTGCAGCCCCATGGGCTGTAGCCTGCCAGGTTTCCCTGTCCATGGGATTCTCCAGACAAGAATACTGGAGTGGGTTGCCATTTCCTTCTCCAAGGGATGTTCCTAACCCAGGGATCAAACCCTGGTCTCCTGCATTGCAGGCAGATTCTGTAGTGTCTGAGCCACCAGGGAAGGCCAACCAGCACCCTAATACTACATGAAAACACTAAAAATAAAGAACACACAATAAGCGACATTATTAGCATTTATAAAGATGAGAAGATACCTTTCATGATGATTTCATTTCTTTAAAAATTTTTTTCATTTCTTGTTTACAGTTTTGCCAAGTTTCTTCAGAGGAGATCCCTCCCTTTCACTTGTTGATACGTTTTTAATTGCAGTAAACAGAGCTAGCAGCTGTGTTTGAGAAAGCAAAACTTCTGACCTTTCTTTTTTAAGACAACAATTCATCCTTAAATATAAGAAAAATACTATGAATTTTCCTCTATTTTAGAATAAAACAGAATTAAGGCTAAAGTGAGTTATAAATATAATTTTAAGAATTATTAGGGGCTTCCCTGGTGGTCCAGTGGTTAAGAGTCTACCTTGCAAGGCAGGGGACACCGGTTCAATCCCTGGTCCAGGAAGATCCCACATGCCTCGCGGCAACTAAGCCTGTACACCACAATTAGAGAGTTACACATCACTTAGCCTCTGGAAAACACTGTTTACTGGCAAATATAGCATTAATGTTACAAGGAAATTTATTTGGGTTTTGTATAGCACCAAACAGGTCTTAGGGACCCCAAGGGTCCCCAGATTACACTTTGAGAACCAACACAGTGTTACCAAAAGTATTAAGTGCCTCCTCAGATCTCTCCCAAGACATGGTCTAGAGTTTTGGCATTCCTGATTGTCCAGAACTAGCTTAGACCCCGTCACCAGGGAAACTGGAGTGCCAAGTCAGGCTTCACTGAGGAAAGCGGCTCCAGAGACAAGAAAATGTTTTCCAAAGCAGGGAGCTTTAACTTTACACAAATCAGAGGAATAGGAGAAAGAAAGGACGGGGTGGTTCTGGGATTCTTATATGAAGGAGACCATCAAAATTCCCCTTCTGAGCCAGGCCGCAAAAGAGGCGTACAAACAGGCGAGGCAGAGGGACACGGAGATGAAAACCCAGGAAGGACAGTGACAAGGAAGGGACAGACTTCAAAGCCACCGAACAGAAAAAAAGGAAGTGAGACAAGCCAGCAGAGGGTCCAAAGGAAGCGGAAAATGCAGTGAAAGACACATTCTGAGATGAGCCCCGCAGCAGCGACACTTACCTTTCTTCCCCGCCACAGTGAAAAAACGAAGCAACCTGCTGCTTTGATAAGGCATTTAGGCTCTAGAAGCGCAAGCGAGGAACATCAGCAGGAGCCAACTGAGACCAAAACCTCGGCTCAAGAGCCAAAGTCCACAGGTCCACAGGAACGGCTGAGAAATGGCTGTCACCCTCCCAGGGTTCCCAAACGGAGGCTTTCTTCTCACTTCAGAAAAGCCAACAAAGGTAACAAGAACCTGCCCTTGCAGGCCCCTCGGCTAGTGGAAAAGGAACCTAAAGTCACCAGCTGCTAGGTTCCCATGTGGTCTTTAAGAGAAACAGGGAGCTTTCTCCTGCTGCCAAAGGAAAGACACAGCTCGTGAAGAAAGGAACGTGAGGAAAGAAATCCAATCCAGGCACCAGGTGGGGCCTCCTCTAACACCCGGATCCCAGCAACTCAGAAAAGCCACGCTTCCAGGGGCTAGATCTGGCCTTCCAGCCGATGAAGAGGCTGCACACCTACCACCACCACCACCAAGACTCAGAACACAGAAGTACGGGCTAGCAGAGGGTCGTGTGTGTCTTTTTCCTTTAATCAATAAAGCTGCCTAATATTGGTATCTTGTCAATACATGAACTTAAAAGAGTGCTTTCAAAAGTACATAAACCTCTCCAATCAGTCAGTTCAATCGCTCCAACTCTTTGTGACCCCATGGACTGCAGCTCGTCAGGCTTCCCTGTCTATCACCAGCTCCCTGAGCTTGCACAAACTCAGGTCCATTGAGTCAGTGGTGCCAGCCAACCATCTCAACCTCTGTCATTCCCTTCTCCTCCTAAATCTCTCCAACTGCATCCTATTTTCTTTCAGATAGCTGACTGGTGAAATTAAAAATAAAAATAAATGTTTTAAAACTCAGAAATCTTAAGAAAAGCACCTACAGAACCCCAGTCAACACAGAGATAATCCAAAGTATTTCCCTTCTAGCGACCTAGAGTTGCATGGTGCTCAGACTAGGCTTCCCTGGTGGCTCAGAGGATAAAGCGTCTGCCTGCAAAGCAGGAGACCTGGGTTCGATCCCTGGGTCAGGAAGATCCCCTGGAGAAGGAAATAGCAACCCACTCCAGTGTTCTTGCCTGGAGAATCCCATGGACAAAAGAGCCTGGCGGGCTACAGCCCACGGGGTTGCAAAGAGTCAGACATGAATGAGTGACTTCACACACAACACACACACGGACAAAATTCATTAAGCTGGTCAACTGAAACAATAATGACAATAATTTTTACATCCTGTCAGGCCCTATTCTAAGTGCTTTATATTCAATAATTCTTTTAATGCTCACAACAGCTATGCCTCTAAGACAGTACTATTATAACTCCTTTTTCTTTACAGAAGAACAAACAGCCCCGTAGGGACAGAGTAAGCCAAAGTCACAGCGGGGCCTATCCCAAGATTCCAGCTCAGGAACTCTAGCCATAGCGCCCAATCTGACCGCAGCGACACCATTTATTGGAGATCCAAGGGCGCTGGGATCCCCTTTCAACTCTGCCATAAAGTCAACTCAATCAGAATGCTATGCTAGACCAAACGGGCCCGAGGGGCCCCACTTCCTGTGATTGGAGAACCAGTACCTCAAACTTGTGTGGGCAAAGCAAAGCAGCAAGCCACAGACACTGCCAATGCTACGTGCAAAGACAATCAAAACGTGGCCATCTGTGGAGAGGAGGCGGGGACGTGAGGGGGTGTGGGAAAGCCAGCAGACCCTAAGGTCTAAAGAGGTGAGAAAAGGGGGTGCCTGCACACTGGATCATCAGCACCCACAACAAAACCCTTCAGTCACATGGTGCTCGGGAGAGACCACGAGACCACTGCAGCCGCGCCAAGGCCAGACGCCAGAGCGCTGCCTGCAGGTGGCTTCACTGGTCAACCAGCAGGCGTGGCCTGGGGGCTGTCTCAGTGGGAGACTGAGGACACCATCCTGCCACATCAGCAGCACTAGCGGTCCGGCGCAGGGGCCTCAATCTTGCTGTGTCTCCTCCCAGAGACCGATTCCCTCCTGTGTTCAGGAAATGCCAGCATGTGGTGACTGAAGTCTCCCACGCTTCCTACAGGTACCTCCACCAAGGACAACCAAACGGTTCCCCATGGCTGAAGTACCTGTTGAACTGCCAAAGACCAAAACCTATTCTCTCTCCTTTTTTCTTCTCCAGTGGGCTTGGACAGACAGTTCCTATGCACCAATCCAAAAGGTCTGGGGTCTGGTTGGATTTAGCAGCCAGGTCACAATAGCCAGGAGGCAGGAGTCCAGATTCCCTTCCAGATCCACAGACCAGGAGCCAAGCACAGACCTCCTGGCCAGGTGGAGGGCCTTCTGCCAAGCTGTGAACTGCAAAGGAAAGGAGCTGTACCTTCGAGATGCTGGTGAAAGGTGCCTAAGACAAAGCAGCATGATGTGTGGAGAAAGCCCACTCACTGGAGAGGCCCAGCTCAGAGAGAGGGAAGGGGGTTGTTTACAGACATCATCCAAACTCACGCCTCAATGAGCAGAGCCCAGAGGAGGCAGATCTTTGAATCGCCAACTTCCCAAACAGCACAGAGGAAAATAGGCCGAGGTGGCTCAAAACCAGCTTGACTGGTTCTACAGAGAAGTCGCTGGTCTGCTCCGCCTTCCGTGTGTTAAGAAGAAAAACGTGGCTTGCAGCCAGTCATTGAACCCACCCCACCCCCCCCACTCCCCACTGTCCCCAGGATCCACTGAGCCAAGGGTCCACCTCACCCTCCCTCCTACCTACTTGTGACTCATGATTCCGTAAGCCTAAAGTCACTAGTTTGCTGCACGAGATGAAATATACTGATGCATGCTTTTGCCCTTTTCTGGGCTTCCCAGGTTGCGCTAGAGGTAAAGAACTCACCTGCCAGTGCAAGAGATTCACGTTCAATCCCTGGATCGGGAAGATCCCCTAGAGGGTATGACAATCCACTCCAGTATTCTTAACTGGGAAGTCCCATGGACAGAAGCGCCCAGCGGGCTACAGTCCACAGGGTCGCAAAGAGTAGAACACGACTAAAGCAACTTAGGGAGCACTCGCTCACCCTTTTCTAATGAGAAAGAATCAATGGAAGCAAGGGGGAATGAGTGAAGCACTCCCCACAGGGACCAAGGAGCTTCAAACCCTCTAGACGTTCAGATGAAGGGATCTAGCCTATTTACACGGCCCAACGCAGAGGCAGGTCTAGTGAAGAGAAGGACCTGGGATTCCTCCTCCTCCGACTGATAACTGGAAATCGAGGGGCCAGATTTCCTCCTGGTGATTTTTCAGAACCAGAGGTACCATCTTAAAGTATATAAAAAAAGGGGCAAATAAATTCCACAGCCCACACTGAGAGGGCTGTGGTGGGGGAGTGACCAGAACTTTCAGAGTTAACACGGGGACAGACGGCCTCCTCCCAGGCCACAAGTGGGAAATGGGTGGCTTCCTCCCCCACGGGGTTTGTAAAGGTTTACTCTTTCCATTGCTGAGACTGAAGGGGAACCTGCATAGATAACACTTCAGTGACTCATGCCTGTTTGATGAAGGCTGGGAGAAAGCCCGGAGAATCCAAGCTTCAAGTGCAAAATGTACAAATGCTGGAATCTACCATGGAGAAAAGGAAACCCAGCCACCTATCTGGTTTGTCATTTTGCTGAACTTCCACTGAAGGAGGAAGGGCCAGGTTTAAACTCCACCCACCCTTTCCACATCCCTCTCAATTCTGGCTTTGACAGGAAAGTGGCAAATAACGGCAGCATCACCATGACGAAGAGAGAACCAAAGCCTTTCCATAACTCTTCTCAAAGAAGAGGCCTAGTGGTCAGTCTACAGCTTAACCAAGCAGAGGGAGCTGGGGCCAGACCTGGTTGGCTGCAGGAGAGCCGCATCAGGCAGCCTCGGAGAATGAAGGATGACCGCCCTCCTCACACTCTCCATCTGCTGAGGTTGCCTCATCCCAATCCATTAATGGGCTTCAAAGTGCTGCTGGGGGGGAGTCCACTTAGCAGAGACGCTATGGGGCCAAGGGTGGCGCCCAGCCCCCACCTCGCTTGTCGATAATGGGCCACAAAGTCCGAGGCTTAGCTGCACTTTAGGCATAAAATATTCATTCAGGTCGACATAATACATATGTAGGAGAGTCATGGAAGCTCCTGGGAGAAGAGAAATGCCAGCCAGTGGCTAAGTGCTCAGTGGGAAGGAGTTCATGAAGGCATGGCTTAGTCCTGGTCAAGAGCCCACTGAGAATGAGGTTGTTCTGTCCAAAGGGGAAGCAGTATAGTCTGAAAGTTTTTGATTCCTAAGACCTCTAACCATACAAACTTCTCAGAAAACAAATTCTCAGTCTCTCCCTACCTCACAGGCACCAACTCTAAGACATTTATGCTGGGAAAAAAAAAATCCGGCCCAGTCTTTGGTCACCATGTAATCTGAAGCAGGCCAAATCTCAATGACTGCCTTGTATCCCTCTTCTTAGCTGCTTCCCAAAGTCCACAGACTAGAGAGAAATTATTACAGTTTACCAGGGAGTTGCCTTGGCCAGGCGCGAAGGCTGTAGTATGGCAACTCTGTGAACTCCAGGGTCCACTGGTGTCCTTGCTCTAACCAGGCTTCTTTCCGCATTCCAGGGATAAAGCAGAAAGTAAAGACTATATGGTCTGAAACGCACCCACACCTCTAGCCAGAAGGCAGCACCACCAAGGGCCCCTGCCAGAGTCAAAGGGCAGAGGTCAGAGCCAGCACCCAGAGCACAGGTCTTGCCGCACAGCCTGCAGGACAGGGAGTGCAACGAGAGGGGACCGAGCTCTAGCCAAGATAACACTAAAACCAGATTATTCAGTGAAACGTTCTGCCAGAATCAACCCTGGGGGCCATGAGCTAGCTATGTGTGTTTGGAGTGGCTCAGTGGTTCTTTACAGGATCCTGAAAGTTAGATTTGCTCTCTCACCCAGACTTCCAAACTACTCTTCCCAGAATCATTTGAGAGAATAAACAATGCCACTTACTCCCTGGAAGGACGACAGGAGCCCCCACTCTCGCCCACCGCAGAGAGGCAGGCGGAGGCAGAGGCAGGGCTGCCAGTGAAAGCCTCCTTCTTTCTCACAGGAACTCTCCCTTGTGGTTCCCGAGGCCCAGAGGCGGGGGAGGCCTGGGGCCATGCAGGCCTCCACCAGGCATTCCAGAAAGCTCTCGCCAGTGGCAGGTGGACACTGCTCGCTGGACCCCTCTGCACTTGCCTGTTTCTGCTGCTGCTGGCTGGAAGACAAACAGTCATCCTGCTGATTGCTTCCACCGCTGCCAAGCCTCCAGGCCAACAGAGCCATTTGGAAAAGTGAACAGAAAGCTCAGCTCACAGATTCAGATGCCCCAAACTACCAGGCCCAGGTTACAACCCTCCTTCTGCAAATAGAAGAGTCTACGACTGTAAAAAAGCATACCGCAATCAGGTGCCACGAAAATCGCAATAACAGCAGGGCTTAACTTTCTTTTATCTCCTCCTTTCACTGTTAGAAGCAGAGTCGACAGCAAGCAGGCAATGTCTCTGCAACACCAGGTTTATTTTTATGCTTCAACATTTTCTCTCTCTGGGTCTATGTGTGTTTAATTCAGATGTGATCAAAGAGCTCCTAGAAACAGGTTCTCATCAGCCACATGTTTTAAAGCAAGGGAGGGAGAAAGAGCGAGAAGAGACCGGAGTTTGAAGACAACCAGTAGTCTGTTTACCTGTTTTTCAGTGAAACCAATTTAAATAATTTAAATCTAAGTAAGGTAACAGAGGACCTTTGGGGGAAGGAAACCAACCCAACCACATCCCTTGCTTTTTATCTCGCAACATTAAGGCTTCTACCATAACCACTTTACTTAAACTTGCAACACGACCAAGAAGAGCTTTCTGGTCTCACCTGGAAGCATGATCTAGTCCAAAAGAGGCCAGTGCTTCAGGCCTCTCTGGCCTTATGACCCGAAGAGCTCTTACATATTTTTTTCTTGTTTTAAAAAATACCTCATCTGCTTGTAAGGTTTTTCAAAATCTATGTTTTTTCAAGTCCGTAGTGGGACTACCCTGAGAATAACAGCAGAAGCGATGAAGTGGCTTGGGGGAACCTAAATCCACAGACTGGAAACAGGATGAGTAATTCATAATTTGGAGCAAGATGACAACGTATGCAGCCAGTTCTCTGGACAAAGTTATCAAGCAGCAGCTTACATTCCCAAATGGTTCACAGAGTTCGGCTATCATAAAATCGGTGGGAGGCAAGCACCAGGTTCCTGCGACATGCTCAGGTGTGTGTGAGGCTTGAAGGGAAGAGAGGAAATCAATGCACACATCACAAGACGACGACTGTGGCAAGAATACATGTACACTGAGTAAACAACACAAAGAAAGCACACTGAGGCACTCAGTCACTCTGCTCTGCTGAACACAATGCCCCCCACAGCCCTGCTGAGAGAGTAGGCACTCCACCGCCACGCCCCAGATGCCTGCGGGTGCCAGTCAGTCACTTGGCCTCCTCCTACCAGCTCAGAATCAACAGTCTGGGAAAGCCCTCTGGTTAAGCAGGGTTTACGTGCTAAATAGAGGTTGTGATAGGAAAAGGAATGGAACAGGTAACCTCGAGAGGGCCTTGAGAAAGTGCTTCCCAGGAAGGAGAGAAACAGCTGGCATTTGAGAGCAAGACTGAGATGGAGACCATGCGCCTGTTTCTAAAGCCCGCAGTCCCATGCCAAACCCAGTGATACAGTGGAACTCAACCATCTCTCCCTCTCAACCTGTTTCACCCCCTAGAAGCAGTCATTCAGTCCACAGGTTATGAAAGGGTCAACCACTGCAGAAAAAACTTATCCAGAACTCCTCTTAAGGTCCTGACTGTNACCCAGTGATACAGTGGAACTCAACCATCTCTCCCTCTCAACCTGTTTCACCCCCTAGAAGCAGTCATTCAGTCCACAGGTTATGAAAGGGTCAACCACTGCAGAAAAAACTTATCCAGAACTTCTCTTAAGGTCCTGACTGTCCAGATGACAGAGACTGAGGGACTAACAAAAGAGAAAAACATTGGAAAAATGAAAAGGGGAAAGATTTTAAGATGTTAATGTTAATATGCAAGAGGCATTAATATGCAAGAGAATATAACAATGGTTCTCTTGCGTTAGCCAGAAAGAAGGGAACAAGAGGGAAACATAATGGACGCAACAAGAGAAAAGGACGCAAAAAAGCACTGCGAGCCCCAGGGGTGAAGTGCTCTTTTTTCAAGTTAATTTTTTTTTTTTTTTTGCCTACTAAAGTTCCCCACCAGGAAAGGTGTGACAGGCAGAGGACTCTCCAGAACAGGCAGCAAGGGACACCAGAGATGGTAAAAGAAAGGGGGGAGGGGTGGAAAGTGGACGCCTCTCGGCTGCGAGGTGAGATGACACAGAAAGGCTAAGGCTTGGGTGACAAATGACAGCAGTGATTGCCAGGATGAGGGGAGAGGGAGCAGCTCAAGAAGCCTGCATGCAAAATCCCTGGCCCCGGGAGTCACAAAGGCTAGCCAACCACAAGCTCACAGGCGGATGGACAGGGGCCTACGTGCGGGAAATAAACAAGATGTGAAGAAGGTTGGAGAAGAGTATGGAGATGGAAGATAATCCTGATCAAGAGGAATGGTACTAAGAAAGATGGGGTGAGGGCAAAGAAACGGGAAGGCAATAAGCAAAGGGGAAGATACCAAGTGACAGATTCCTGAGTGAAGAAACAGGAAAGCATAACGGCCCGGCTTGTGTTGTGGTGTAAGAAGACAGAACCGGGAGGACCAGGATGAAGCGAGGCCTGGGAAAGGACCGCGCAACAGGTGGTGTCAATGGAGCAGGGCTGAAATATAAAGTCTTTCCCTCCGCAGGAAGAGCCCAGGGAGAAGGCTTGCACAGCACTCGCAGCGAGAAACAGGAGGCCAAACCAAAACTTAAAGAAACAAGCCCCAGGGGAAGAGAACGTGAGGGATCTCAGGACTGTGAAGGGAGTGAAGACTGGAACCCCAAAGACAACCTGTGGGAAAACTATGCGCATGACAGCTGTACGGGGAAACACGGAAGCAACAAATGCCAGCGCGAGGCACCAGGGAGCTCCTGGAGAAGAGGAGGGAAAGTGATGAGCCAAGAGTAGGCGAGCGATTTGGAAAGGTGATGAGGGTGGAGCTGGTGGGTTGCAAGCAAGAGGGCGAGCACAATGTGGAACAGGAGGAGGCAGGATAAAAAGCCAGGGAACTGACAGGGGACAGGAATCGAGGTCACAGTCCGGGGCAAGGACCCTGAGGGTGATAACTGGGACTGGGAGAACCGGTGCGGGCGGAGGGGAAGCCAGGCTAGAGGGATGGAGGAAGAGGTGGACCACGATCTGGGGCGAATCGCAGGGTGCTGGTAGAGGAGCAGGAAGGTGGCTGCTTTCAGCGTGGGTGGAGGAAGACCAAAAAGGCCCCTGAGAGAAAAAGGGAAGAGAAGAGGAAGCTGGGGAGGAAACACGGAAGAGCGCAGGAGGGCGGTGAAGGGAGAAGGGCCGGGGGGAGGGGGGTGGTCGGCAGAAAGACAAGTGTGCAGCTTGGAGTCCGGACGAGGTGGGTCCCCGGACAGGACGCGGAAGGGAGGTGTACGGGGCCAGGAGCCAGATGACAGGGCAGCCGAGGCTTCCAGGCTGGCAGCCGGGACACGAGGACAGCTGAGGAGGGAGGAGGCTCTGCAAGGTGCAGGGGCCCAGCCAAAGAATGTGGGGAGCCCTCCGGGCTCCTTACCTGCTCGGTGTCCCTCTCGTTCAGCGTGGGTAGGGGGGTCCGAGCGCTGGACATGGCGCCGGTATCTCAAGGGAGGGAAACCGAGAAGCTTGGAGGAAAGGAGGGAAGGGAAGACGCGGAGCCCGGCCGGGCGGGGCTTCTCACAGCAGGAGCACCCGCCGCATGGGCCCCGGCCGGGGGTGCGGGGAGGCCGGGCTGCCGTTCACGCCAGCCCGGGGATGCGCCGCTCGGGCTAGGCCGCGCCGGCTCCGAGCAGCTCCGGACCGCACCCCCCCGACCCCCGGCTGGGCCGTGCCGCCTTTCGGCCGGGCCGCGCCGCTCCGCCTACTCTCTGCCGCCGCAGCCGGCCGCCTGCTTCGCTCCTCCCCTGCCCTCAGCGGCACTGCTCCGCGCCCGGCACACAGGCAGCCGCCGACGGACCTGCTGCTCCCAACATGGCCGCCACCACCGCCGGTCCTCGGCTCTTTCCGCCGGCAGCAGCCGGAAACATCCGAAGCGGCTAGAAACGGGAGGGAGGTGCGCCTTCTCCTCCCAGCCACCGACTACTGGTGAATTCCGGAAACACCCGAAGAAGGTAATCCTGGGGACGCGCGCTGCTCCGCGATTCCGAAGACCTAGCTTCGGCTCTGTTTACGGAAATCTACGAAGAGACTCCGGGTACTCCAGCCACGCCTACAGGCCTTTCCCCGCCCACTTCAAGCTGGTTTTCGGCAGTTTCCGGAAACACCCGAAGCCGCTCCGCGCGCGGGGAGCGGGCCACGCCCCCAACCAGCCCCGCCGCGGACGGCGGTCGTCGGCCATTTCCGGCAACACCCGAGATCGGGCGAGCCTCGGGTCGTTCCCTCGGATGGTACCCAAAGTCTGACTCTTCGTTTCTTTCCGTCAGTTTTCGGGTATTTGCACATCTTGAAAGGGGAGCGTTGATCACGTGTGCGTGTTACTATTTGACTAAGTAGAAAATAAAACTGTTAAGCCCTGCTATTGACATCCTTTGGTTCTAAAGCAACTTCCTATCTGTGTGTCCGTTCCTCTGTTAGTCAGCTCATTAAATACATCTCGTTTATCATCCAGCCTATCTATCAACATGTGAGTCACCTGTCAGATGCAGCGTTAGTCTATTACCTGTCTACCTACCGTTCATCACCTGTTGTCGTCCATCTTGGCTTCTATTTGTCTATCCGTGTACCCCACATCTAATCCACAGGGCTTCTCAAGGTCCTTGCAAACGCCAGGTAAACGTCCTTGGCCCCCAGCTGCCAAAGGCTGCAGAGATTCCCTCAACCCTGCATTCTACCTCTAGCTCTTTGCAGTGAAAATGTAATGGGATCTTGAGAAAAAATCACATAATATCTCTGTTTAGCTCCTCAACGTCCCTATCTTGAAAGAATCCATGCCTTTGTTCCAGTGATGACATTCTAAATAATATCTTTGGATTTGTACTTTTTTTATGTTTTGCTTTCAAAAAAAGTCTTCTAATTGTTCAAAATAGCACGAAACGGCATTGCACTCAATATGGCAATATTGAGTCATGCCAGTTCCCTTTTTAAATATCCCTCTGAGGTTGGGCAGGAGAGACATTCTCATCTTTAATCACATTTCACTTATCCCTTCTAAAACAAGGAAACTCATGGGGAAAATAAAAGAGAAACTGGTTGAAAAATGAGGATTCTTTAGGATGGCACAAAGAATGAACAACTGGAGACGTTCCTTTCCTTTCTGGGCCTGTTCTCCTATTAATGAATAGAGGTCACTATTCATAAGCTTGAGGTCCCTCTCATCTCTGGAGAGACCCTTACTTTAACAGGAAGTCCATGTGGCAACCTCAGTTCACTCTTCACTTCCCCCAGGCTACCTCACCAAGGACAGTGAGTAGACTGGCAGGTGTGAGTCCTCTGGCTGCCCCCACCCATTGTACCCCAGACATGTTGGAAAACCATCCCCTCAAACCTACCCTAGGTTTAAGGTAGACAGCAGTTTAAGGTAGACAGAAGCCAGAATCCCCACAAGAGCCAAAGGCCACGCTCAGGCAGCAAGTCCGCAGAAGATACAAAGAGAGGCCCAAGAGCTTGCAGGGAAAGAGTGCGAATTAGACCTCTGACGCTTGACTTCCAACTCTAGCTCCAGCATTTTGAGCAGAACCCTTGGCTAAGTCAACCAGAGAAATAGGCAGCCAGACAGAGCAACGAGAGGTAGGTCTGAACGCACTTCCTAAGGCAACAAGTATGACTTACAGTCCTTAAAAATGCATGGGACTCCAGGACACCGCTCCATGCGCCACCTCGGCTCCATTCAGGCACCCAGCCCTTGAGGAAGAAGCTGATGAAGAAACACAGAAGGAGGTGAGAGGGAAAAAAAGGAAGAGGTGAAGCCGGAGGACACACCCCCACCCCAAATTCATCCGGAAAAATCCATGAGAATGGTCTGCCCTCTGGTGGCCAAAGGGAGACTCACCGCTGAATCCTGTGCGGGAAATAGCCTCAAAGGCTGGGGTCCCTGCAGTAAGGAAAAAGGGGAAAGGGTTGGAGAAGATAATGGAGCTGCCCTCAGCGGGCTTCCCTGGCCATTGTCCGGGGAGACTTGACTACGCTCGCTCTGCCTCTTGCATGCTTCCATTCCCCTCGAGTTCTCATCCCTGTATTCTGCCCCTTGGCCCCTGCCCCCATCCTACATTCTGTCCTCTTCCTCACAAGGCTGCCTAACCGGTCTCCCTGCCTGGACTCCCTCCAACCTGCCCCACCAGACAAGCCAGAATAATCTTCCTGAAGTCCAGCTCCAATAACAGCTCTACTGCTAGAAGGCTCTCACCAGCTCCCTTGTGGGCTAGGCAGGCTGACTTTGTGGGCCTATGACCTGTGCAGTCTCACAAAGTCACTCTTAGAAGGGCCTTAAGCTTGAAGCTTGATATAATGCTCTACTGTTACCCCTCTTGAAATTTTTACCAGGGAGCCCCTGCATTTTCAAATTGCCCTGGGTCCCACGGATTTTGTAGCTGGTCCTGGCAGAAGGAAAAGACTTTAGCCTGCACTGAAAACTTTGCCCAAGAATTCCCTGGCATTCCTGTGGTTCAGACTCTGTGCTTCCACTGCAGTGGATGTGGGTTTGATCCCCGAGTGGGGAACTAAGTTTCCACATGCCAGGTGGCACAACCAAAAAAAAAAAGAAAGTAAAAGAAAACTTTATACAATCTGACCTCAACCTTGTGAGTATCCTCTCTAATTACAGATCACTGGTTGACACTTCCCTGTAATTCGTGTCTTGCCACCGAGCTCTCTCACCTTCATTCTGCTCAATTGCCAGTCAGTTCAGGCTGATCAATTGCCCATCCCCTATGTCATCTGGAATTCGGGATGTATTGATACTTCAAGATCCAGTTCAAATATCATCTTCTCATATCCCTGAACCCACCTAACTGCCTCAAAGATTAATTATTGCCACACATTTACCTCTCTTTAATCTGCAAATTCACTCATTCACAAATCTCTACTGAGCACCTAATATGTGCAAGGCACAGTTCTAAGCTCTTCAGGTGTATCAGTGAACAAAATAGTCGAAGATCTCCACCTTTGGGGAACTTACATCTCCACTGGGGAAAGACAGACAACAGACATAATAGTTAATATTAAGTGCTCCCCCCACAAAAAAAGGAACTAGAGTCAGCTAAGGGGGATCAGTGAAAAGTAAGCTGCAGTATTAGGTGCTCAGTGAAGGCTTCACTCGGAGAAGGTGATGGCACCCCACTCCAGTACTCTTGCCTGGAAAATCCCATGGACGGAGGAGCCTGGTGGGCTGCAGTCCACGGAGTCACTAAGAGTCGGGCACGACTGAGCGACTTCAGTTTCACTTTTCACTTTCATGCATTGGAGAAGGAAAAGGCAACCCACTCCAGTGTTCTTGCCTGGAGAATCCCAGGGACGGGGGAGCCTGGTGGGCTGCCATCTGTGAGGTCGCACAGAGTCGGACATGACTGAAGCGACTTAGTAGCAGCAGCAGCAGGCTTCACTGAGAAGGTGACATTTGAGCTGACTTGGGAGGAGGGGAGAAAGGGAGTTCTGCAGCTATCTGGGGGAAGAGCATTCTGAGCAGAGGGTGCAAAGGCCCTGAGGCAGGAGCAGGCCTGGCTGTTTGAAGAACAAGGAGGCCAGTGAGACTGATGCAGAGTGAGCATGAGGGTGAGTAGGAGGTTGTTGTTGTCCAGTCGCTTAAGTCATGTCTGACTCTTTGTGATCCCATGGACTGCAACACGACAGGCTCCTCTGTCCTCCACCATCTCCCAGAGTTTGCTCAAGTTCATGTCCTTTGAGACGGTGATTCTGTCTAAACATCTCATTCTATGCAGCCACTTTTCCTTTTGCCTTCAGTCTTTCCCAGCAGGAGAGTCTTTTTCCAATGAGTTGGCTCTTCACATCAGGTGGCCAAAGTATTGGAGCTTCAACTTCAGCATCAGTCCTTCCAATGAATATTCAGGGTTGATTTCTTTCAGGATTGACTGCTTGATCTTGCTGTCCGGAGGACTCTCAAGAGTCTTCTCCAACACCACAGTTCAAAAGCATAATTCTTCAGTGATCAGCCTTCTTTGTGGTCCAATTCTCACATCCATACATGACTACTGGAAAAACTTTAGCTTTGACTAGATGGACCTTTGTCCGCCAAGTGATGTCTCTGCTCTTTAATACGATGTCTAGGTTTGTCAAAGGTGATGTGGAGCCAGACCTGGTGGGCCGCTGCTTTGACTTTTCCTTGGAGTGAGGTGGGGAGCTGCTGTAGTGACTCAATCTGACTGATTGCCAGATTGCTGGTAGAGTGAGGGGGCCTTCCCTGGGGGTCCAGTGGCTGAGACTCCGAGTTCCCAGTGCAGGGGAGCTTTGATCCCTAGTTGGAGAACTAGATCTCACATGCCACAACTAAGAGTTCAAGTCCTGCAACTAAAGATCTTAAGAGCGGGAACTAAGACCCGGCACAGCCAAACAAATAAATACAGGAATTATTTTTTAATTATTAAAAAAAAATGAATAGAGTAGAGGGGCAAAGCAGGAGCAGAAATTTGGAAACTCTGAAGGAGGCTTTTAGGATAATTCAAGTGAGGATGACTATGCCTAGGAGCAAGGCCGCAGCAGTGAAGCAGTGGTTTATTAATAAGGTTGATAGAGCCGACAGGATTTCTTTCTTTTTAAATTAAAGAAAAAATCGTGTTTATTTAAGGTCTTCAGTTTTCCGCTGTGGCAGGCGTGTGGGATCGTTAGTCGCAGCATGTGCCGGCTAGTTTCCTGACCGGGGATTGAACCCAGGCCCCCTGCGTTGGGAGCTGGGGCCTTAATCACTGGACCACCAAGGAAATCCCCAGAAGGACTTTTCTGATGGATCGGGTTAGGAGGTATGTGAGAGAGGAGAGTTAAGGATAATTCCAGACTTTCCAACCCGAACAAGTGAAAACAAATGCAAGAATAAAGGCATCTCCCATAGGCCCCAGACCAGGTAGAGGTCAGCCAATAGGAGCAGTGCTCCAGGGCAGCTGTGATGCCTACTGGAGAAAGCAAGGATTACAGATTCCTGGCTGCAGAGTCACCGCGGCTTAGAGGCGCACTTCCTCCCACGGCCAGGAGAGGAAAGGCCAAGAGGAGCCCAAAGTGCTGGATGGAGGGTTGCATTCTCACCCCTGTGAGCTGTTGCAACTGTTCTCCCTCTTCTCTTCCCAATCAGGGGAGCCAGAGAACTCGCTCATTCCAGGCAGGCCACCTCGTGGGTGAGGAGAGCAGCCCAGAATTACCTTCTGGTCAAGAGTCAGATGACAGGGTGTGGCAAGACCCATGCATGCCCTGTGACTCACCGGAGACCTTCCCATCTCCCTGAGCTTTACTATCTCTCCATTTCTCTGAACTTTCATCATGCACTTTATCATTATTGAAAGTGAAATGAAAGTTGCTCAGTCGTGTCCAACTCTGGGACACCATAGAGTGTAGCCCGCCAAGCTCCTCTGTCCATGGAATTCTCCAGGCCAGAATACTGGAATGGGTAGCCGTTTCCTTCTCCAGGGGATCTTCCCAACCCAGGGATCGAACCCAGGTCTCCTGCATTCCAGGCGGATTCTTTACCAGCTGAGCCACCAGGGAAGCATTACTACCATACACCGTATTGAATTTGGGGCTCCCCTGGCGGCTCAGCTGGTCAAGAATCCGCCTGCAATGTGGGAGACCTGGGTTTGATCCCTGGGTTGAGAGGGTCCCCTGGAGAAGGAAACAGCTACCCACTCCAGTATTCTTGCCTGGAGAATTCCATGGACAGAGGAGCCTGGTAGGTTACAGTCCATGGGTTCAAAAAGAGTTGGCCACGACTGAGTGACTTTCACTTTTCATATTGAATTTAGGACATTTCAGAGATTAGAGTATGGAGAAATGTGCATCTTAGAACTGATGGAATAGAATACATTTATTATTCCACCAGGATGTGAGCTACACAAGGACAGGAACTCCCAGGCGCCTTCCCTTTTCTCAGAGCTAACCCACACTAGGTCCTATGTGGGTTTAATCACATTTACAAGCGAGAGGCAGTATTATTTCCTCAGGTTTACTCAGAAGGAAATTGAAGCCTAGAGAAGCTTGGTCCTTTGCCAGTGGGAGTAGGGACACGGGAATGGACTTCAGGCTTCTGAGCCCATGAAAGGCAGGCTGTGTGGGGGTAGTGAGCAAATGCATAGCCCCTGCTGCCAGGCTGCTCTTTAGCGGCTGTGTAATCTTAGGTAAGCCTCTCAACCTTGCTCTGCCTTAATTTTCCCACCTGTTAAATGGGGATAATAAAAGTACCTACCTCACAGGGTTGACTTGTGAGGCAATAATGAGATAATACATGAAACATGCCGGCCGGGTGGACAGTGCTGTGTGTGGCTGCTGTCGTCACTAGGCAGACTCTAGCTAGCCTCCCGAGTCTTCTACTCAATCTCTCTGCTGTATTCTCCCCACCTCCCAGAGCAGCAACCCTGAATCAGATGTGAGAGAGCCCATCCTGGCCCCAGTTCTCTCACTAATGAATCAGGTGAGCCGTTAGGTAACGTCCCTCAGCCTGGCGTGCTGCAGTCCGTGGGGTCGCAGAGAGTCAGGCACGACTGAGTGACTGAACAGTACCCCTGAGGTGATGGTACTTGAGGTGTGGCCTCTGGGAGGCGATTAGGTCAGGAAGGGATGGGATGAGAGTTCTTTTTAAAAAATATTTATTTATTTTTGGATGCGCTGTGCCAGGTCTTCATTGCGGTGCGAGGGGCTGTTAGTTGCCACGTGGGCTTTCTCTAGCTGCAGTGTGTGGGCTCCTCAATTAGGCGGCTTCTCTTGTTTCAGAGCACAGGTTCCAGAATGCTCTGGCTTCAGTCGTTGAGGCACACAGGCTTAGTTGCCCTGCGGCCTGTGGATTCTTAGCTCCTGGACCAGGGATCAAACCCACGTCCCCTGCACTGGCAGGTGGATCCTTAACTACTGGACCAGCAGGGAAGTCCCGGGACGAGGGCCCTCATAAAAGGGACTCCACAGAGCTCCCTGCTCCCTTCCACCCTGTGAGGACGTGATAAGAAGACAGCTGTCTATGAACCAGGAAGCAGGCTCTCGCCAGACACTGAATCTGGCAACTTGATCTTGGACTTCTCAGCCTCTAGAGATATGAGGAATAAATTTCTGTTATTGTATGCCATGCGTGCATGGACTCTTTATGAGCCCATGGACTATAGCCCACCAGGCTCCTTTGTCCCTGGAATTTCCCAGGCAACAATACTGGAGTGGGTTGCCATTTCCTTCTCCAGGGGATCTCCCCGACCCAGGGATAGATCCTGTGTCTCTTGCGTCTCCTATATTGGCAGGCGGATTCTTTCCCAGCTAGGCCACCGGGGAAGCCCATAAGGCATGACTCTATGGTATTCTGTGGCAGTAGCCGGGACAGTCTGAGACAATGTCTCAAGCCCTACTGCAGTGACCATGTCACCCTCGCCCTTCTTCGCCCAGGACTTGACACTGTGCCTGGGGTGGAGGAGACCGTGTCCCTACCAGCCTCACTCATACGCGCCCAGTACAGCAGGGAATTCTGGCTGCCCATGGAGGCCACTGTATACCAACTTGGGATGGCAAATGGGGAGGGGCAGGTGCAGTAGGCACGGAGGCCACCTTCAGAGTCTGTTCTCCTGGTAAGAGGTGCCCTTTGGGCCACCCACAGTCCCATTCTGGGTCACTGTCCACAGGCAGGGTTCTGCCACCTCCATGGCTAAGAAGGTTGAGCATCCTCGATGCCTTGAGCATCAGGTGGCCATGTTGGCAGAAGCAATGCTGGTGGGAAGCAGAGGGCAAAGCAGGAGTGGGTAGGTTTTCCAGGGTCCCAGAGGGGAATACCCTAAGTGGATGACCTGGGGCCCGTGGGAGCACAGGGACTGGAGGAAGCAGCAAGGAAAGCTTCTTAGAGGAGGTGATGCTGAGTCGAGTGCCAAGTATAATCAAAGGACTGCAAGGAAGGACTGGAGAAACTGGAGCAGCCCACGGGGGCCCACAGGTGGCCAGCCTTCAAGAAGTTCCCATCTCATCTCGTACGGATGTCCGATGGGCCAAGAGCAGCCTTAGACTTGGAGCTGTCAGAGGGGAGTCAGCACCAGCGGGTATCTGGGGCTCTAACTGGCTTCCCGGAGGAGGCGGGCACAGGCAGGTGGCCATGACTCATCAGTGTGCCCAAAGCTGCAGGCTTGCTCCTGGCTGGCAGCATGTGTGTCCGGGGGAACATTCCAACTTTCCTTATCGTCATCCTCCCTGGGAGGGCAGTGCCTGAGGTCCCCAGCCTCAAGGACAGCAGGGACATTTTCTGGCCTGGGCGGATTCCTTAGTGCTTCCAACAGTGTCTGTGAACCCCCAGGAAACAATCCACAGGGCTTTGGCCCTACTTGNCGTCATCCTCCCTGGGAGGGCAGTGCCTGAGGTCCCCAGCCTCAAGGACAGCAGGGACATTTTCTGGCCTGGGCGGATTCCTTAGTGCTTCCAACAGTGTCTGTGAACCCCCAGGAAACAATCCACAGGGCTTTGGCCCTACTTGTCCCTCTTCCCAGAACTCCCCTCCCTAAGTAACTACATGTTCTCTCTGATTAACTATCTTCAGAGGAGGCCGTCTCAAGCCTCCATTTCAAAACTACATCCCTTGATGGATGAACTTGCAANGAAACAATCCACAGGGCTTTGGCCCTACTTGTCCCTCTTCCCAGAACTCCCCTCCCTAAGTAACTACATGTTCTCTCTGATTAACTATCTTCAGAGGAGGCCGTCTCAAGCCTCCATTTCAAAACTACATCCCTTGATGGATGAACTTGCAAGGATATCATGGGAATGTGATCAGCCACATTCAGAATGGAGGAACTTCAGTTCACAGAGCAAGCCACTGTGTTCTTAAGGAAAAAGAAAAGGTATAGGGAAAAAGAGGAAAGAAAGGCTGTAACAGGTTGAAACCTGTCAACTGAATGTGTAGTGTGTGGAACATACTTAGACCATTATTCAAAGAAATCAGCTTTAAAAAGATTCCTGGCAGAGTTCTGGAGATGGGTTTTACAACAATATGAATGTACTCACTATGTGTATTTCCCACAATCAAAATATTTAAAAAAAAAAAAAAAGATGTTTATGGACCAACTGAGGAATGTGAACACTGAATGGATATCAACTGACATTCAGTTCAGTCGCTCAGTCGTGTCTGACTCTTTGCCTCCCCATGGACCACAGCAAGCCAGGCCTCTCTGTCCATCATCAACTCCCGGAGTTTACTCAAATTCAAGTCCATTGAATCGGTGATGCCATCCAGCCATCTCATCCTCTGTTATCCCCTTCTTCTCCTGCCTTCAATCTTTCCCAGCATCAGGGTCTTTTCAAAGGAGTCAACTCTTTGCATCAGGTGGCCAAAGTATCAAAGTTTCAGCTTCAGCATCAGTCCTACCAATGAATACTCAAGACTGATCTCATTTAGGATGCACTGGTTGGATCTCCTTGCAGTCCAAGGGACTCTCAAGAGTCTTCTCCAACACCACACCACAGTTCAAAAGCATCAATTCTCTGTGTTGTGCCCAAGGTCCGAATCCCCAAAACTGAGAGAGCAAGACATCCACGGCAATGCAAAAGCAAAAAGGGAATTTATTTCTAGCTCGAGCTAGGGCCCCAGTCACATCCAACGCATTGGAGTGGAGCAAGAGCCCCGAGCCCTGGATTACAGCAGTATTTATAGGTTTAGGACAAAGACAGGGAGTTGGCAAGGGTAGATTGGTTGCAAGGCTTTCTTGGCACTTACTAATTGGCCAGATTTTTGCACGCCCGGGCTTCTTAGGGGGTTTCCATCCTCGTCCTGTCTGGCTCAAATCAGGCTACGGGGAGTATGTTGATTGGCTGAATCCTCACGTCATCCTCCCTGGGAGGGCAGTGCCTGAGGTCCCCAGCCTCAAGGACAGCAGGGACATTTTCTGGCCTGGGCGGATTCCACCCAGGTGCTCTTGGGCGGATTCCAGTGGGGTGCTCTTGGTTCCGCCTGGGCAGTGACTCAGCTGTTTCCAGGATACTAGCTCCGGCCGATTTTAGTTATGGCTTTTATTTGTTCTCAACACTCTGGGGCTCAGCTTTCTTTATAGTCCATCTCTCACATCCATACATGACTACTGGAAAAACCATAGCCTTGACTAGACAGACCTTTGTGGGCAAAGTAATGTCTCTGCTTTTTAATATGCTGTCTAGGTTGGTCATAACTTTCCTTCCAAGGAGTAAGCGTCTTTTAATTTCATGGCTGCAGTCACCATCTGCAGTGATTTTGGAGCCACCCCAAAATAAATTCTGACACTGTTTCCCCATCTATTTCCCATGAAGTGATGGGACCAGATGCCATGATCTTTGTTTTCTGAATGTTGAGCTTTAAGCCAACTTTTTCACTCTCCTCTTTCACTTTCA
>SJYV01047853.1:257874-273339 GCA_006410875.1 Neotragus pygmaeus | reverse complement strand
GCTACCTGCAGCAGTGGCTGAAGGCCTTTGTAGGTGCCTTTGAGAAGAGCATCTCACTCTCCTCTCTGGAGCCACGCAGGTGAGGCTGGAGCTCCTCAGAGGGTAGGAGACTGAGGGGTCCTCGGTGCCCAGTGACGCCTCCTCGCCCTCCGCAGGCCAGAGGAGGTGGGTGCCGAGGTGCCGCTGCTCCCTCTGGATGCGCTGCACGTGCTGGCCGAGCAGCTGGACGCTAGGGACCTAGAACAAGCCCTGTTGCTGCTCAAGCTCTTTGTCATCCTCTGTAGGTGGGTCCCTGTTGTCTTCTCCACGGTGGGAGGGCATGGAGCTGGGGCCCAGGGTAGGGGCTGGCATATCACTGGGACCTCTCTCATCATTCACTCATCAGGAATCCCGAGAACGTAGAGGCGGGCTGGGGCCGGGTGCTAGCGCCCCGAGTGCTGGCGCTGCTGACCCAGTTGGTGGCCGAGGTGAGGTGGCCTCTACCCTGGGGGTGGCAGGTGGTAGCCACGGCCCAGCTAACACCCTTCCACCTTCTCTGTCTCCCTGCAGCTGAAAGGACCCCCACCACCACAGAAGGACCGTGGGCCCCAGCTAGAGATTGCAGCCCTGCATGCCCTGCTTCTCTGTGAGGGCCTCTTCGACCCATACCAGACCTGGCGGCGCCAGCACAGGGGGTGAGAGGTGGCCCACTGGCAGAGGACCCAGAGAAGGCCAGGGAGAGGATCAGGGTGGCCCAGGTGCAGGGGTGGGAGGGGCCGGGGTGCAGGCCCCTGAGGGGGTGTGACCCAGGAGGAGTGAAGCGCNGAGCTAATTAAAGGACAAAAACTTTCATAGAAGTCTAAAACTGGAAAAAAGAAAAGCTCAGATTTTCATTACTAGAAGGTATGTAAATAAAGAGTGGCATATGTAATGAAATACTGTTTAGCAATAAAAAAGAACAAAGACATACAACTTGAAAGAGTCTTTCAAAATTAAATAGTCTTTTTCAAAATTATGTTCAGAGAAAAAAATCTAGACATCAAAGAAAACATGATATAACATTTCATTGATGCACAGTTTTTGATCTGGTAAATCTTCAGTGAGTGAAATAACATTATTTGTCGATGGTAAGTGAAGTTCAGATTGACAGGAGAGGCACCAAAAGGACTCTTTTAGATGATGGAAATACTCTGCTTCTTGAAAGTTTCCTGTGAATATATAAGGTCTGTGCAATGTATTCTATGTAAATTCAATCTCAAAAAATAAATGTGTATATCACTCACATCCCTTCATCTATGAAACTCAATAGACCCTGCATCTAAAAGTTCAAAGTAATATCTAAATATTTTATTTTCATTGTAAAGACTAATAATTTCCAAAAATTATATTCATTCAATCTGAACTTTGTAATCATTTGGCAGTCTATTTTTTTACATATCAAATATATTCTTAGGTTGAATTTATCCTTAAAATTCATTTCCTCATAGAAATAGTTTAAGGAAAGAAAATTTGATGTAACTGTCAATTATAAAGGAATATGACAGTATAAGAATTTTTTAGATGACCTTGACTAAGTTTTTAGGTTTNATGATGTTAAAGCTGAAACTCCAGTACTTTGGCCACCTTATGCGAAGAGTTGACTCACTGGAAAAGACTTTGATGCTGGGAGGAATTGGGGACAGGAGGAGAAGGGGACGACAGAGGATGAGATGGCTGGATGGCATCACTGACTCGATGGTTGCGAGTCTGAGTGTACTCTGGGAGTTGGTGATGGACAGGGAGGCCTGGCGTGCTGCAACTCATGAGGTCTCAAAGAGTAGACACGCCTGAGCAACTGAACTGAACTGAACCAGTTAAGTTGTAATTCAGAAAAATTATGTGTACTCACCTAACTTATTTTCAACATAGAGTTATTTACAAGTACAAAAGCTGCATAGTACGACATAATTTCAAATTATTTCTTAGTCTTGTGATTCCTGGAGTCATTTTGCATTATAACTTTTATCCTATTTTCTGAAGTTCCTCTGGCCCACTGATTTCACACTTATAGTTTTTGAGCATCTACTTTAAGCCCTTTCTTTTCCGCACCCTCATCCCATGCCAAGCTTCTTGGATCTGCAGCTTTGATTAAGTGTTGGTCTCACAAATAGTCCTTATTTAATACAGTTCACTGGATAGGCTACCTGATTTTTTTTTTCCCCTGAATATATCTTACTGAATTTTCTTGTCTCTCAGAATTAATTATTTCCACACTTTCAAGATTTGACCAAATGCTTGAAATGTGGTTTAGTGTTAAAAAAATGAAATTAAAATGTCAGACTACTAAGTAAGATGAGCTTTGAAAAAGATTCAGGGTGTCACATCATTCAAGTAGACTTTTTTTTTTCTCTATAACATACCATTTATATCATTGTAATGAGCAATTATGAAATAATATTTCTTTACTTCAGACATCTTACAGTATTGTTTCTTCCATTCTTACTAAGTGTTAGTAATGCAATTTAAAGTAATTCTTTTTGCTACCATTTCAAGTTTCAATTCAGTGTTCTTAACAATGTCAATTTATAACTATTGTGTTTGCAAATCATTTGACATAACTTAAAGGATGGAGTTGGCACCAGTTTGTATTTCTCTTTCAGTTAAAAGTGACATAGCATGTCTTTTTTGCTCATCAGTTCAGTTCAGTTCAGTCGCTTAGTAGTGTCCAATTCTTTGTGACCCCATGAATTGCAGCATGCCAGGCTCCCTGTCCATCACCAACTCCCAGAGTTCACCCAAACTTGTGTGCATTGAGTTGTTCACCCAAACTCGTGTGCATTGAATTGTTCACCCAAACTCGTGTGCATTGAGTTGGTGATGCCATCCAGCCATCTCATCCTCTGTCGTCCCCTTCTCCTCCTGCCTCCAATCCCTCCCAGCATCAAAGTCTTTTCCAATGAGTCAACTCTTCACATGAGGTGGCCAAAGTACTGGAGTTTCAGCCTCAGCATCAGTCCTTCCAAAGAACACCCAGGACTGGTCTCCTTCAGAATGGACTGGTTGGATCTCCTTGCAGTCCAAGGGACTCTCAAGAGTCTTCTCCAACACCACAGTTCAAAAGCATCAGTTCTTCTGCACTCAGTTTTGTTCACAGTCCAATTCTCACATCCATACATGACCATGGGAAAAACCAGAGCCTTGACTCCTGGGACCTTTGTTGGCAAAGTAATGTCTCTGATTTTCAATGTGCTATCTAGGTTGGTCATAACTTACCTTCCAAGGAGTAAAAGTCATTTAATTTCATGCCTGCAATCACCAACTGCAGTGATTTTGGAGCCTAAAAAAATAAAGTCTGACATTATGTGGAAAAATATTGTTTTAGAGAAAACTTTATATTTCCATGGACTACATTAAAATGACAAGTAAAAAGCTCTTTAAGATTCCAGCAAGACATATTCACTGTCATTATTCAAATAATCATTCTCTATTCCTTCATGTTTCATTAAATGTTTTTATATTAAAAAGCTATTTTTTAAGAAAAGGTATATATTCAAAATTTTAAATGCCTAGAGAAATATTAGATGGATTATTCCCAGGAATATAAAGAGAAAGCAAAGGGGAGTGAAATCAGTAGTACAAAAATCGCAGAAATCTTTGCAAAGCAACTATAAGCAAAGACAAAGCAAGCTAAATCAAAGATATTTGGACACTAGAATCACTCAATGATATGAGGACAGGCAGTTAAATGTTATTAGTGCAGAGTATTCACTCGTGCTGTCATTCAAAGCTGTTGGGAGTGAGGTTGTACAGAAACAGGTCCTTCCTAAAGATGCTGTTTTTTGAGACAAATTTTGGGAAGAATGTTTCATCCCTGAGTCTGCAACTTCTTCTGGTTGCCCAAGAACCAACAAAATTGTACAAAAAGAAGTATCTCAATCAAAATTATTTTTGTTTCTTGTTTTACCTTTTAAAAAGGAGCAGATCTGTTTTATTGAACATTTTCTTAATTTTATAAAAATTCCCTTTTATGTATAACTTCTTGTCTGGCATTTCATCATTGGTATAATGATTCTTTGTATGCTATACCAAAAAATAAATGGAAGTGATCCTAAATCATCTGAGGAAAATAAATTATTTATTCTTATTGATATTTTTACTTATATTAATAATCAGAATTTTATACTAAGAAAATAGAAAAGATATTTCACAGAATTATGGAAAAATATTACAAGTCATATAGGTGAATATGAAAAATCTAAACATGATTGCTATAAAAAGAGAGGAGGAGGAAAGTTAGAATATAGTTCTCATAGGTCTTGTGTGCATGCTTAGTTGCTCAGTCATGTCCAACTCTTTGCATCCCCACAGACTGTAGCCCATTAGGCTCCTCTGTCCATAGGGAGTCTCCAGGCAAGAATACTAGAGTGGATTGTCATTCTCTCTTCCAAGGGATCTTCCCAACCCAGGATGGAATCCAGGTCTCCTGCATTGCAGGTGGAGTTTTTACCAGCTGAGCCACCAGGGAAGCCCCTTATAGGTCTCAGTAAGACCTATCATAGACATTCAAAGGTTTTTGTTTGGTTTGTTTGATGAGTTTGTGTTTTCATCTTGTTTAATTTGTTTTCTATTGTGAAATTAGTTTCCTTTCCTAATGGCAATCATACTCATATTCCATGCATTTTCTAGAAACTTGGCTCCATCCAAAACCTCAGGAATGTAGCAAGTTTGCTAAGCCAATTAACCTACTCTATCATTGTCTGTCACAGAGATAGTACAGTGAGAAGCAGATGACTCAAGACAGATCAAAGAAGAAAAAGAAAACTAAATCCTGATGTTACTTTTTCTCTCATTGCTTAGCTGGAAGTTTCTGGGATCATCACTCAGAGCTTAAGAGTAGAAGCAGCATTGTGGAAAGAAAGCCGAGCAATGCAACTGATGACACTGATTTGGCCCTGTACCACATCTTGTCTGAAGTCATGATTAGTGATTGACTTTTTTATGTGAACCAATAGACTATAGTTTTGCTTAAGCCATTGTATTGAATTTTTTGTACCTGTAATAAAATGGGTTCTGAGACTCTTGGTGAGGCAAAACAACATGCTGAATACTATCAGTAATAGACTTCTGATTAGCTAAAACTCAATCATCTCCACCTTATTTTGGTGCTTAAAAAAAAAAAATCCCAAAATGGGCTTCCCTGGGGACTCAGTGGTAAAGAATCTGCCTGTCAATGCAGGAGACACAGGTTTGAACCCTGATCCAGAAAAATCCCATATAGCACAGAGCAACTAAACCCATGCATCACAATTTTTGAGTCTGAGTTCTAGAGCTCCAGGAGCTGCAACTACTGAGCCCACATGCCACAAATGAAGCCTGGTTGCCCTAGAGCCTGTGCTCCCACAACAAGAAAGTCATTACATTGAGAAGCCCATGACCTCAGCTGGAGAGTAGCATCCACATGCCATAACTAGAGAAAAGCCCATGCAGCAACAAAAATCAACTACTGTCAGTAAATAAATAAACAAAATTATAATAATTATTTTCAAAAAAGATAACACTTGTTAGTATTATATATAGCTTTAAATGAATCCAAGTAAAATTAAAAATTTTCAATTCATTTAAATAAAATGCACTAACAATTTAGATCATTAGATTGGTTACATCGATCATAATGCAATTTAAAAATTCACATATTTAGTTTCCGCTTTTTGTACATGCTATATATTTTAAAGGGCTTCCCTTGTGGTTCAGCTGGTAAATAATCTGCCTTCAATGTGAAACTCTTAAAATACACTGTGATTTTAAAAGTCTTAAACGCGAAAGGCAGTTGTTCTCCAATTCATCTCACAGTCCATAAGCTTCAAATTCTGTCCCTGGTATGATGATCAACACTTTGTTCTTATGCAGTCGCCAAATCATGTCTGATTCTTTGTGACTCCATGGACTGCAGCATGACATTCTTCTCTGGCCTTCACTATCTCCTGGAGTTTCTCAAATTCACATCAATTGAGTCAGTGATGCTATTTAACCATCTAATCCTCTGTTGTCCCCTTCTTTGCCTACAATTGTTCCCACCATCAGGGTCTTTTCCAATGAGTCAACTCTTCACATCAGGTGGCCAAAATATTGGAGCTTCAAGTTCAGCATCAGTCCTTCCAATGAATATACAGTGTTAATTTCCTTTAGGTTTGACTGGCTTGATCTTGCAGTCCAAGGGACTCTCAAACGTCTTCTCCAACACCACAGTTCAAAACCATAATTATTCAGTGCTCAGCCTTCTTTATGATCCAATCTCACATCCACACATGACCACTGGAAAAACCATAGCTTTGACTAGACAGACCTTTGTCGGCAAAGTAATGTCTCTGCTTTTCAATATGCTGTCTAGGTTTGTCATAGCTTTTTTCCCAAGGAGCAAGCTTCTTTTAATTTCATGGCTGCAGTCACCATCTGCAGGGATTTTGGAGCCCAAAAAATAGCCTCTCACTGTTTCTGCTGTTTCTCCATCTATTTGCCATGAAGTGATGATACAAGAAGCCAGGATATTAGTTTTCTGAATGTTGAGTGTTAAGCCAACATTTTACTCTCCTCTTTGACCCTCATCAAGAGGCTCTTTAGTTCCTCTTCAATTTCTGACATTAAAGTGGTATCACCTGCATATCTGAGGTTGTTGATATTTTTTCTGGCAACTGATTCCAGCTTGAGATTCATCCAACCCAGCATTTCACGTGATTATTAATACCTAAGGACCCCTCAAGTTTAGTAGTCATACATAACTTGCAATAGTACCATAAACATCTTAGTTATGAGCATATTGAAAACATTACAGATATCAGTATAGGTAATGAACACTGTTTATTGAAATTTCTAAAGCATTTCCAGTAGAGCTATCTCAAATCCTGAAAGATGATGCTATGAAAGTGCTGCACTCAATATTGGCAAATTTGGAAAACTCAGCAGTGGCCACAGGACTGGAAAAAGTCAGTTTTCATTCCAATCCCAAAGAAAGGCAATGCCAAAGAATGCTCAAACTACCACACAATTGCACTCATCTCACATGCTAGCAAAGTAATGCTCAAAATACTCCAAGCTAGGCTTCAGCAATACGTGAAACATGAAATTCCTGATGTTCAAGCTGGTTTTCGAAAAGGCAGAGGAACCAGAGATCAAATTGCCAACATCTGCTGGATCATGGAAAAAGCAAGAGAGTTCCAGAAAAACATCTATTTCTGCTTTATTGACTATGCCAAAGCCTCTGACTGTGTGAATCACCACAAACTGTGGAAAATTCTGAAAGACATGGGAATACCAGAACACTTTACCTGTCTCCTAAGAAATCTGTATGCAGGTCAGGAAGCAATGGTTAGAACTGGACATGGAACAACAGACTAGTTCCAAATAGGGAAAGGAGTACATCAAGGCTGTATATTGTCACCCTGCTTATTTGACATATATCATGAGAAAAAATGGACTTGATGAAGTGCAAGCTGGAATAAAGATTNCAAGGAGATCCAACCAGTCCATTCTGAAGGAGATCAGCCCTGGGATTTCTTTGGAAGGAATGATGCTAAAGCTGAAACTCCAGTACTTTGGCCACCTCATGCGAAAAGTTGACTCATTGGAAAAGACTCTGATGCTGGGAGGGATTGGGGGGCAGGAGCAAAAGGGGATGACAGAGGATGAGATGGCTGGATGGCATCACTGACTTGATGGTCGCGAGTCTGAGTGAACTCCGGGAGTTGGTGATGGACAGGGAGGCCTGGCGTGCTGTGATTCATGGGGTCGCAAAGAGTTGGACACGACTGAGTGACTGAACTGAACTGAAAGCATTATATTAAAATCCTAGTTAAGAAGATTCAATGAAAACAGAATTTTGAGAGAAGATTCCTTAAAAAAGGAAAGTTTAGTGAAAGAATGACAAGACAAAGTAAAATGTAAAGTGAAGTCGCTCAGTCACGTCTGACTCTTTGCGACCCCATGGGCTGTATCCTACCAGGCTCTGAGGAGCTCTCAGTCCATGGAATTTTCCAGGCAAGAGTACTGGAGTGGATTGCCATTTCCTTCTCTAGGGGATATTCTCAACCCAGAGATCAAACTTAGGTCTCCCGCACTGCAGGCAGATGCTTTACCGTTTGAGCCACCAGGGAAGCCTTCAAGTAAAATGTAGGCAGATATGTTTGAAAATCGCCACAATGGTTTATATCCACTGATTTGAGCATGTCTTAGATGACACGTTTTTACTTTCCTGAAAAAGTACTTGAAGAAATATATGCTGCAGCATAGCAAAGTTAAACTAAGCTTTATTCAGATTCCTGATCCACTACTTAACCGACTCTATTGATTGAAAAATAACTACGTTTATTCACACAAAAGTTGAGTACCTACCTTACAAAGTACCCAGCCTTTGCTTGCAAGGTGGTAGTGATGGATTAGTCTCTAAGTCGTGTCTGAATTTTGAGACACCATGGACTGTAACCCTCAAGCTCCTCTGTCTGTTGAATTTCCCAAGCAAGAATACTGGAGTGGGTCACCATTTCCTTCTCCATGGGATTTTCTCCACCCACGGATCAAAATGCACCTCTTGAATTGGCAGGCAGATTCCTTACTGCTGAGCCACCAGAGAAGCCCTTGCTTGCATATCAATCATCAATTAATATGTTGCTATTACAGTGATTAATATTTTACAGGAAGCTATTTTGACAGAAATTACTATGAATCTTTATGAGGATCTTGAAATAACAAACAATCTGTTGGTTTAGAGGATGTTCATCTTTGTGGGACAGTAGAGAGGGGAGATTCAGTTTATATAAAAGATGTTCTAGAAAAATGATGCATTATTTAACAGCTATTTGGTATTGGCTTTATAAGTTGATGAAAGTAGTTTGAATATTAATATGTAGTTTGAGAACAGTTTATTATCAACTTTTGATAGGATAATTGAAAAATTTGAATCTCAATATGTACTGTCTAGAACCAATAAATACACTGAATATTACAGCAATTACATACATCAAAACTGAAGATCTAGAATATGCATTTGATGAATAGAATAGCATGACTGGAAAAATAAGGACGAAGCCATTTAGTAGGTGAAATAAATCACTGTATGACTAGCATATATCCTCACCAAAGTGGTATTTTGGTTATGGATAGGTGACAGTTCTTTAACAAAAGCTATGATGATGATGATGATGATGACTCCTAAAATGCCTTAGCATGCATTCACATATTTGGGGGGCTTCCCAGGTGGTGATAGTGGTAAGGAATATCCCTGTCAGTGGAGAGACACAAAAGACACAAGTGGAAACCTGGGTTCTGAAGATCCCATGGAGTAGAAAAAGGCAACCCAGTCCAATATTCTTGCCTGGAAAATTCCATGGACAGAGCTGTCTGGCAAACTGCAGTCCATTGGGCCACAGAGAGCCAGACATGATTGAGCGACTAAGCATACACACAAATACACACACACACACACACACACACACATATTTTCAAGTTATTTTTCTTTGTTTTAATACACAGGTTTGTAAGTCATTTACTCTCTCCTTTGAATAAAGTAACCAAAGAGTAGGCAGGCATATGTATAGTTACAAATCCTTTGTACTTAGGAGAGGGCGGGATGATCTGGGAGAATGGCACTGAAGCATATATACTGTTATGTAAGAAACGAATCACCAGTCTCTATTTGATACAGGATGCAGGATGCTTGGGGCTGGTGTATGGGGATGATCCAGAGAGACGTTGGGGGGTGGGAGGTGGGAGGGAGATTCGGGATTGGGAGCTTGTGTGTACCTGTGGTGGATCCATGTCGATGTATGGCAAACCCAATAGAGTATTGTAAAGTTCAATTTAAAAATAAATAAATAAATAAATTAAAAAAAAAAATCTGACTTTACTGGTCATATAAAGAAAAAGAATCTTTGATAATTGTATTTTTTTGTTTGTTTCTATTTCTTTTCTTGCTTAGTAAATAATATAGTCACTGCAATATTTGAACCATTTCAATCATATAATTATTTCTTAAATCTACCTATTATCTTTTGTTGTATCAATACTATTTACACTTATTCTAATACAAAAAACTTTCAATTACATGTCAATTTTTTTTCAGTTTTCATCTCACCATTAGAATCACCGTGTGTGAGAAAATACTAATACAATACTTTATATGATAATTCTATTTCATATTATTTCTTGGGCCCAAATTTCCAAAATAACAATAAATAATAAAAATATGGTGCGTGTGTGTGTGTGTGTGTGTGTGTGTGTGTGTGTATGGAGAGGTTAATCTAATATTTTAGGGACTATCTCTACCATTTCATATTCAAATAATGTGGCCATGAAGTTGAAATAGATATTTAATGACTTTCTAAATAATAAAAGAGATGACAGTTGTTTGATGGGATTACATTAATATAAAACTATCTCAAATTATAATCACTGAACTTGGAAAGAAGCTTAGAATTAGTTTATATTATGTCATCATCTAACAAATGAATATACCCAGCTGGAGCAGTTCATAATTTATTGACTTGATATTTTTTGCAGTCAAAATTTTGAGATTATACAACTTTATATTAGTAATCGGTACAAAAATGAAATGGGAGACCTGGGTTCGATCNAGAATTAGTTTATATTATGTCATCATCTAACAAATGAATATACCCAGCTGGAGCAGTTCATAATTTATTGACTTGATATTTTTTGCAGTCAAAATTTTGAGATTATACAACTTTATATTAGTAATCGGTACAAAAATGAAATTCAAAGCATCCAATATATTTGATTTATTATTCTACTGAGCCTGAAGCCAAATAAATATGTTGCCTAACCATTTGGCAATAAAAATATTCATCTTCATCAGAGTGAGATAGATTCACCACCAGCATGTGTCTTTTAGGCAGTAATGCTACTTAGTAGGAAGTTCTCAGAATACTGCAGTGGCTAACTTTGTCATAAAATGTTTTTACAGTTAAAATACAGAGGTCTGGTTTTTGCTATTCTGTTTCAATTTTCTGGGAAAACAAAGTGCCTATGTTCTATGAGAAGCAGAGAAGAGTAAGAAAGTACACATTCATAATAACTTTCCATACAGACTTAACTTTTATATACTGGATAATATTTTTAAAGATAATATCTATGTGTGTGTATATATATATATATGTATATATATCTCATATTAAAAACTTTTTAATTGAACAGTTTATCTTACTTTTTTTAATGTTCTTTGTAGTGGTTTCATGTCATTGTTATTTCATATAAGCAAGAACTATAGCTCAGAATTTAGTGACAGAAAAATTCTTACCAGGCCCAAATATGAGAAAACTTATTTTTAAACTAATATACATAAATGAAAGGCTTTTACATTGTGGTCACTCACTGAGACCCAGAAATCCTGATGTGTGAAATCAGGGTAGGTCTTAGGAAGTATTACTATGAACACAGCCAGTGGAGGTCCAAATAAGATCTCCTGAGAGGTAGTTGGCTGAGGTTGGGGGAAGGGATATTACATACAATCTACTAGTAAAATCTAAAAGTCAAGGTACAATCAAATGTCATACCTGTTTCAGTAAACATTCAAATGGTATACTCTAGGAATAACCTTCACAGAAATTCTTATTCTAAATTTTAAATTCTTAATATTCTTCTTAAATTTTATTTTTAAATAGGTTTTTCAATTAAAGTCCAACTGTAAAATTCCCTTCATGCTAAGAAAATGCAAATCTTTGAACACTTTCCAAGAAAATACAGGTAAAAGTAATAGCTTAGGGTGAAATGATTTCTGATCCTAAAATACTATAGAAAAAAAGGTTCAATCTATTATATAATTAGAATAAAAATGACCACTTATTTTTAACTTAGAATGCCAGGAACAAGTCACCTTGAAAGGCAGAATAGAATAAATAACAACACAGCTGGAAAGGAATGAAAACATTTTGGTGGGAAAGTAGGTGCTTGTACTTCTGTTTTCCCTTTATCCTTTTCTTCTATTTATTTGAAAAGAAGGTATAAATTATGCAATGGAAGAAATATCAATATTGACACCATAATAAGATAATTCTACACTGTGGGGAATTTGAAGCTGGAAATGTGACAGATACTTCCACATAACAGAACAATTTTCTATAGCTGCAGCGGCCTTAAAACAATGTATTTAAACATTTAAGATTGAAGGTTTTCCCTGAAAACATCTGAGTTTTCCAATAAATAATCTTAAATATATATGTATATTTTAATGATTTTTACCAGCCCTTCTCATTCTCCTTCCGTCCATAGACACTACTGACATGACTCACTTTTTTCCCCTCTCCCTAGTCACTTATGAAAGGTTGTTCTGTTTTTTAGCCAGTTATTCATACTTTTCTGATATCCAGGTACTAGGAAGAAGGTTAATCTGAGAGCTAAAAGTAGTATTAAAGCTAGAACTCTTATAGAATGGATTCTGAGACTGTTTTGGAAAGAGTTCTAGAAGTAGTTGTAAGTATGAGAAAGTATATGACAAATAAATTATTGTGGTTAAAAAAAAATTATTGTGGTAGATTGTATGTATTACTTTCTTATCACCTAAACAAAGTACTCATTTTTTCTTTCTTTTTTTTTTTCTGCTAAATTTATTTTTGAAGACAGATGGAATTTGTTTTTAAAAAAGCACTGTTTCACAGAAGACCAAAGCATGTGGCTTCTATTTTCAACAGGAAATATATTTCTGCATCTATGTTTCTTGCTATGNTTATCACCTAAACAAAGTACTCATTTTTTCTTTCTTTTTTTTTTCTGCTAAATTTATTTTTGAAGACAGATGGAATTTGTTTTTAAAAAAGTACTGTTTCACAGAAGACCAAAGCATGTGGCTTCTATTTTCAACAGGAAATATATTTCTGCATTTATGTTTCTTGCTATGTCAGTGTTCATCTTTATATTTACACACATTCACATGCTTTATATCTATTTATATATTTTTGAAAGTAGTGTTTATAGACATATTTTATTGAATTATAACTATAAAAGAATTATTTCCAGTTAATGACAATTAAAAATGTAATTCACACTACTAAAGTGTCCACAATAAATTTGGTCCTTTACTTAGACTGGAGAAGGAAATGGCAAGCCACTCCAGTATTCTTGCCTGGAGAATCCTGTGGATGAAGGGGCCTCGTGGGCTACAGTCTATGGGGCTGCAGAGAGTCAGACACAACTAAGCAACTAACACACACACTTAGATTACTTTTAATTTTTATAGTGATAAATAAGAATATTACATCCATTTGCCTTGCTCATTATAAGACAACAAATACTTTGTTGAATGAGGATTTGAGAGGATTTGAGGTCATATATTTTCTGTTTGGTGTTTATTTATGCAATATTTGACTTCCTTGAGTAAAACAGAATACCACTAAAGACAGTGGTCTTTTCTTCAATGATTGTATATTTTCTTAAATATACAATTAAGTTTATTGCAAAAATGTACTTAACAGCCCAAATAAAATATGATTTCCTTGAAAGAAGGTCATAAACTGAATGGAGTTTCACTATAGGTAACATCTAAGCAAACAAAAATAGGATAGTAATTGACTAGGTCACTGTTAGAATTCCTAACCAAATAAATAAATAAATAAATATATATATATATATATATATGTNTTCATCCACTATGTAGAGCACATGAAAAGCTGCAGCCACCCAGGGGAGTGCTGCCTTCAAACTGGGACACCTGGTCACAGGCATGTCCTAAAGCATTGGGCTGGCTTTGGTTTCAAGTGGAGAAATGGAACAGGACATATTAGAGAACGATATTCTCTTCACCACATGGGGACCAGGGTGTGGACACCCTTTGGGACGTTACTGTGTCCACCACTGGGGGTCAGTCTGTAGATAGGATGTGGACATCCATGTGGAAATTATTGTGTCCACCACACAGGGCCAGAACGTGGACATCTTTGGGGTCACTGTCTAGCCAGCCTGCCTTCTGTAACAAGAGAAATTCATGAGTCAACACCCCTGTGAGGCCCTGTTTTCTGAACTTCAGTCTCTGTTGGACATCTCAATCTCTGAACTCTGCAGAGGCCAGAGTCTTGGTGGGTGATGGCACAGCTTGGTGACTGCGTGGGCAGGCGACCCCATGGTTGGGTGAGTGACCCCATGGGTTACTGGGCACATGGGCGGGAGACTGTGTGGGTTTGAGATCGTATGGATGGGTGACCGTGTGGGTGGTTGACTAGTTATAGTTGCTGACTGAAGGGTGAGTTACCATGTGAGTTGCTGACCTGGTGAGTGGATGAACAAGTGGGTGGGTGAAGGTGTGTGTGGGTAAACCTGTGGACAGGTGAGTGCATGACCTCGCAGGTTAGTGACCCCATGGGTGTGTGCCCACAGGGGTTGGTGGCCAGTGGAGGGATCATTGCATGGGGGTAGTGACCCCGTGGGTGGGTGATCATGTAAATCAGCGACCACACGGTTTGGTTGGCCACATGACTCCATGGATTAGTGACCGCACACGTGGGCGGCTGACCCATAGCTGGCACCATGAACAACAACCCCTCTCTTTTACCAGGCAGGCTGTTGGTGACTAGCATCAACTTCACAGAGAACCTGGAGTTTGTGTGATTCCACCCGGCCTGGTCCCTGGAGAAGCTGACCCAGTGGGGGCTTCCCTACCTTTGTGCATGGGTGNCCCCTCTCTTTTACCAGGCAGGCTGTTGGTGACTAGCATCAACTTCACAGAGAACCTGGAGTTTGTGTGATTCCACCCGGCCTGGTCCCTGGAGAAGCTGACCCAGTGGGGGCTTCCCTACCTTTGTGCATGGGTGCTGGGTAAGTGCCTGGGGTCGTCCACCAGGGGTACCAACACTGTCGCAGGTGACTTCATCTGGGTTTGTTGGTGACGTCATCAAGTTGAACTGGAAGCTGCTTTGGGGCTGACGAGTGGCGTGTGTGTGGAGCTGGGCATCACGGAAGCTGCGTCTCATTCATGTCTTGTGACCTTAGAGGCTTGAACCGGAAGCTGCCTCAGGGCTGAAGGCCTGTGATCTGAGGAGCTGGGCATTGCAGAGGCCGCTCCTCTTTCGCATCCTGTGACGTCACTGGGCTGAACTGGAAGCTGCATAGGGGCTGAGGGACAGCACATGGGTGGAGCTGGGCATTGTGGAGGCTGCATCTCAGTCACGTCCTGTGACATTACCGGCCTGAACCGGAAGCCGTCTTGGGGATACCAGTCGGCATGTTAAGGAGCAGGGCATTGCAGAGGCTATTCTCAGCCCTGACTTGTTGGGCTCATCATCCGTCCACACATCCACTGAATGTGGGTGACTGCTGAGGTGGGGCCTGGTGGCAGGGTCCATGGTCTCCTTGGTCCTCCGTGTGTCTCTTGGGCGAATGCAGGGTGTGAGGTGATGACTAAAGGTGAGTGCATGATTTGTACAATCATCCCCAGGGAGACACAGCTGGTTCACGGGCCTGTTGCTTCCCCATGGGAGAGGCTGGGGAAGAAATGTTAAAAAAAAAAAAAAA
>SJYV01047853.1:243941-253943 GCA_006410875.1 Neotragus pygmaeus | reverse complement strand
TTATCTCTGGGCTTTCTATTTTGTTCCATTGGTCTATACTTCCATCTTTGTGCCAGCACTATACTGTCTTGATGACTGTGGCTTTGTAATAGAGACTGAAGTCAGGTAGGTTGATTCCTCCAGTTCCATTCATCTTTCTCAAGACTGCTTTGCCTATTTGAGGCTTTTTTGTATTTCCATACAAATTGTGAAATTATTTGTTTGAGTTCTCTGAAAAATACCGTTGGTAGCTTGATAGGGATTGCATTGAATCTACAGATTGCTTTGGGTAGTATACTCATTTTCACTATATTGATTCTTCTGATCCATGAACATAGTATATTTCTCCATCTATTTGTGTCCTCTTTGATTTTTTTCACCAGTGTTTTATAGTTTTCTATATATAGGTCTTTTGTTTCTTTAGGTAGATATATTCCTAAGTATTTTGTTCTTTTCGTTGGAATGGTAAATGGAATTGTTTCCTTAATTTCTCTTTCTGTTTTCTCTTGTTAGTGTATAGGAATGGAAAGGATTTCTGTGTGCTGATTTTATATCCTGCATCTTTACTGTATTCATTGATTAGCAACATCCTCTATGACCCACCTCCCAGAATATGGGAAATAAAAGAAAAATAAATAAATATGACCTAATTAAAATTAAAAGCTTCTGCACAACAAAGGAAACAATAAGCAAGGTGAAAAGACAGCCTTCAGAATGGGAGAAAATAAAGCAAATGAAGCAACGGACAAACACTAACACATATATATGGAATTTAGAAAGATAGTAATAATGACCCTGTATGTGAGACAACAAAAGAGACACAGACATAGAGAACGGACTTTTGGCCTCTGAGGGAGTGGAGAGGGCAGGATGATTTGGGAGAATGGCAATGAAGCATATATACTATTATGTAAGAAACAAGGCACCGGTCTATGTTCGATGCAGGATGTAGGATGCTTGGGGCTGGTGTATGGGGATGACCCAGAGAGACGTTGTGGGGTGAGAGGTGGTAGGGGTATTCAGGATTGGGAGCTTGTGTACACCTGTGGTGGATTCATGTCGATGTATGGCAAAGCCAATAGAGTATTATAAAGTAAAATTAAAAAAATTAAAAAATAAATTAAAAAAATAAAAAGAAACAAAAGAATAAAACAAAAACAAATAAACAAAATATATACAAGCAACTCCTGCAGCTCAGTTTCAGAAAAATAAATGACCCAATCAAAAAGTGGGCCAAAGAACTAAACTGAGATTTCTCCAAAGAAGACATACAGATGGCTAACAAACATATGAACAGATGCTCAACATCACTCATTATCAGAGAAATGCAAATAAAAACCATAATCAGGTACCATTTCTCGCCAGTCAGAATGGCTATGATCCAAAAGTCTATAAGCAATAAATGCTGTAGAGGGTGTGGAGAAAAAGGAAACCTCTTACACTGCTGGTGGGAATGCAAACACTCCATAGTACAGTCACTATGGAGAACAGTGTGGAGATTTCTTTAAAAACTGGAAATAGAATTGCCATATGACCCAGCAAATCCACTGCTGGGCATACACACCAAGGAAACCAGAATTGAAAGAGACACGTGTACCCCAACGTTCATCGCAGCACTGTTTATAATATCCAGGACATAGAAGCAACCTAGATGTCCATCAGCAGATGAATGGATAAGAAAGCTGTGGTACATATATACAACAGAATATTGAGTTCAGTTCAGTCACTCAGTCGTGTCGGACTCTTTCCGAACCCATGAATCACAGCATNGTGTGTATTGGCATGCTGTGGTTCATGGGTCACAAAGAGTCGGACATGACTGAGCAACTGAACTGAACTGATTAATATATATATCTCATTTTAAGACATTAAAACATTTATTTTAAACAATCATCTTAAAATATGAATTTAAATAGACCAAATAAATCTTCACTCTTAAAGCAGTAAACAGGAAGGTATTCTATATTGTTTCCTTTTTAATAAAACAAAGTAAGACAACAGAGAATAAACCAGGACTACTTTTACTGGAAAAAAATTTATTTGGGACACCTTTTTATATCATTTCAAGACAAAAAAGGTGATATTGCTAACACAATATTTTGTCAATGATACTGTGACAGGAAGACACTATATTGGTGATATATTAGGTCATCCCCTGACAGTGATTTTTTTAAAAAATCCCTGAGGCTATTACTTAAATAGAAAAAAGTAAATGATATTTAGTTTGAACTCTGAAGGGAGATCAACAATAAAATATATTATTCTGATCTATGTTCCGTAAGTGAGATGTAATCTATTCCTATTAGCCTCAGGTTTCTTTCCTTCCCTCCTCCAGCTCCATAAACAAAGCAATATAACTGCATTATACACATTTTTCAATAGAAACCTAGATTTCCAAAGGGTATTTAAACCACAATTCATTAAATAGCTTTATTTTACCAGTTCTCCCAAGGCAGGGAACACAAAGAGTAGAGATACTTCCTGTAAAATAATTACAAACCCTACTAAGCAATACAAGTATCATTTTTACTTCTAAGTATAACTTTCAGTGATTCATTTGATCCTGTGTTAATTATATACATATTATCTATATACTTAATTTTAAGTAATAAGGAAGAGGGGAAGAGGCTTCCTTGAACTACATGTTCTAAACATCCTTTTAATCTGTTGCTATCATTTTATCTGCTGTATTTCTTTCCATAGCATTTATCACTAACTTCAAGTGTCAAATAGTTATTATTTAGTAATTTTTACAAGGATGTAGTTCTCTGTTACCTAGTATAGTGGATGACACTTTAGTAAAATATTTGTTAATGAAATCATTATCACTTCATGTTTGTATACATGACAGATATACATCAATCTAAAACCTTTGTGGAATTCTTCTTTTGTGCAGAAACTAATATGATCATTCTGAACAAATGAATAATAGAAATATACATTTCTGACTTTCAGTTTAACACAGCAAGGTTATATATATCAAAAAACAATCAGAGCAATAATACACTTTGTGCTTGATGAAAGCAGGAGGCATCTGTAATTCCAAAATGAAACAAAAGAAATAGGAAACAAAGGGGAAAACAATAATGACTTAGCAGAAAAGAGTGCAAAGCTAAGTGCTTTCAGAGAAGGGTAACAAAGAGGCTAGAGAGTCAAGAGAAGGCAGGAATCTTTATACAGAGGACTCTACTCAGTCTATTTAAGGAGCAGTTAGGTTTGAAAGTCCTTGTTTCCATTTTGTTCTCATGAATAGAAAAGTTGTAAGATATATTCTCTAAAGAAATTCAACAATAGAGGCTCTAACTCAGGGACCCCATTACAGAGTAGGGCGAATTAAGGTTCCACACCACAAACAAATGAATTAAGCAGTCGTCTACAAATTGAATGGCTGAGACACCCGACCCAATCCCTGCGAGTCCTTTTCTTCTAGTCAGCTCTGGAACACAGAAATTAGGCTTATATCTCTGGAAGTTCATATCTGCTCATTCATTCTCTGCAGAGAGAAAAGACCTAGAGACATCAACATTTGGGAAACCCCAATGAAAACGGTGCTTCCCCCTGGCTCAGTGGTAAAGAATCCATCTACCAATGCAGGAGACCCGGGTTTTATCCATGGGTTAAGAAATGGAGAAGGAAATGGAAATCCACTCCAGTGTTCTTGCCTAGAAAATCCCATGGACAGAGGATCCCATGGGATCTCAAAAGAGTCAGACAAGAGTCAGCAACTAAACAAGAAATAAAATGGTGGCTAATAAATCACACAAAGTCCTTCCAAGGATGAAGTGCTTCATTGGTAATCATGAATGGTCAGCCAGTTAGCACCAAATAACAAAGGATAGTCTCCTACATGAAAAACAGGGCCTGAAACAGAAGAAGAGATGATAAACAACTTAGAATAGATGCAGATGCTGTAAGCAAAATAAAACTTCAAAATTTTTTTTATCAGACATGAAACATTCATGCAATACAGATAGGATTTCTATAATGAAAGAACATCTCAAAAACAAGAAAGAGTTTTCAAGTTAAATATATATTAATGAAAACTAAAACACTAATTAAGTGTTTAAAAATAATTTCAAAGAAATTATTTAGAGTGAAGCAATGTGGAAAAAACAGCAGGTTGACTGAATAGGATAGAAAAATACATAAAATCAGAAGCCAAATAAATATGTCCAATATTTGACTAACATGATTTCCTGAGAGAGAAAGCAAGAAAATTGTGAGGAACTTATTAAAGTGCACAGACCTTTCACTGAGAGATATGAAAAACTTCCATTAAAATACTTGAAAGATGTCTGAAAAGGTATACCACATATATGGATAAAATCATTTAGCACTGTAACAAATACCCACAAATTAACCTGTAAATTCGACACAATTTCAGTAAGATTTTCATGTGTCATTTTTTGAGGAAGTTAGCATGTTTAATCAAAAGTATATATAGGAAAATAAAAATCAATGTAAAGCTTGGGCCACATTTGAAGGAAAAAACAAAGGGAGTAGGGACTATCATTAAACTATAAAAATATATTAAACAGTCATAGTAATAAAGCTGCTTGGTCAAGAACAAACTGACCAAACAGAACAGGATAGAAAGCTCAGAACATTACCAATATGAAAATGGATTGTTACATTAAATCTCAAATAGACTATAATTCATCAAAATTAAAAACATAAGCCCAAATTTAAATGTATAATGCCACTAAGTAAAAATATATGAGTATTTTCCATCTAGGAGTAGGAAAAAACAAACTCTAAAATTAAAATCCATGAGAGGTAAATTTAATGAATTTAAATGCATGAAATTTAAGTATTTCTAATTCAATAACAGACACCATGAATGAAATTAACCAATAGAAAATAGGAAGAAGTTACTTGTAACATCTAAAACTGCAAAGTGATCAATATATAAAAAGTAAATTTCAGCAAATAAAAAGAAAATTACTGAGTTCAACTATAAATAGACAAAAGATATGAAAAGAATATTAATAAAAATCCAATAAACTTAAAATGAGATGCTCAAACTCAGCAGTTTCTAGATAAAAATCTATCCAGATGACCTATTTCATCTTGAGTGGGATTTCGTAGCTTGTCTTTCACGGAATTTTTTCATCTAATTTGATTAATTTATCAGCTATAACATTGTTCTTAGTTCCCTGATTTTTCTTTAAATGTTTATAGAATCAGTGCCAATGAATTTTCTCTTATTCCTGATTTTGGTCATTTGAATCTTCTCTACTTTTATTCTGGTCAGTCTGGCTAGACGTTTATCAATTCTAGTGATCTTCTTCAAGAATCAGTTTTTAATTTAATTGATGTCTCTATTTTCTATTTCATTGATTTATTTTATATTTATTATTGCCTATCTGTGTTTGTTGTAGTTTTAATTAGTTCTTTTATGGCACAAACATTTCCATACTTCAAGTAAAACAAGAAAAAGCATAGCAATGAGTAAATGAAAAAAATTACATTAAAAATTATATTCAGTAATATTATGTCCACTATCAGAGAAAAACATAGGTTAATGGCCTTATTTTTTTCCCTCTGCCTTTACATAATGGCAATGAAAGTACACCTCATATTTTTTCTTAATTTATTGTAAATATTACTGATTTTTATTCTTCAGTTGGCTAATGTGGTATATTTCATTGTTTGACTGGGGATATTGAAATACCCTTGCATTCCTGAGATAAATCTCACTTGATCATGCTGTAAGACCCTTTAAAGTATTGCTGAATTTGGTTTTCTAATACATGTATTTTGTTGAGGATGTCTGCATCTTTTTTTATCAGGCATTGATGTTGATGTTCAGTCACACAATCTTTGTGGTCCCATGGACTGTAGCATGTCAGATTTTCCTGTCCTTCACCATTTCCCAGAGTTTGTTCAAACTCATGTCCATTGAGTCAGTGATGCCATCGAATCATCCTGTCGCCTGTAATCCCCTTCTCCTCTTGTCCTCAACCTTTCTCAGCATCAGGGTCTTTTCTAAAGAGTCAGCTCTTCATATAAGGTGGCCAAAATATTGGAACTTCAGCTTCAGCATCACTGCTTCCAGTGCATATTCAGGATTGATTTCCTTTAGAATTGACTTGTTTTATCTCCTTGAAGCCCAAGGGACTCTCAAAAGTCTTCTCCAACACCACAATTCAAAAGCAGCAATTCTTAGGCACTCAGCTTTCTCTTGATGAAAGTGAAAAAGGAGAGTGAAAAAGTTGGTTTAAAGCTCAACATTCAGAAAACTAAGATCNATACCAACGCAGTTTTTCTAACCTTTCAAAAACCAAATTTGTCACACTATATTCAAAAGATAAAAGCTATAATTTCAGTTACATTTATTTTGCTCTCTGAATTTCAAGAGAAAATTAACCAATGTGGAAGTAAACACTGCCTGATAACACCCTAACATTAACCTCTTTTCATATATTCATCAATCTGTTAATTATTATTCATCAAAAGTTCTGCATGATTAGAGATGAGAAAAATAGGGTCAGAGGACTCATGATAGTAGAAATAGAGACAATAACAGTTAAGATCACCAGCTGTTGCTATCCATGCTATACTTGATATTTATGATTCTGAAAATAACAGAGCAGGTTATAAAACAGTACAAAGATGTGACTATCGTGAAAATTTTTAAAGGAAAGGATTTTTGGTCTTAAATGAGGCTTGGTTTACTTAGATTCAGTTCAGTTCAGTTCAGTCACTCAGTCATGTCTGACTCTTTGTGACCCCATGAACCACCCTGTCCATCACTAACTCCCAGAGTTTACCCAAACTCATGTCCACTGAGTCAGTGATGCCATCCAATCATCTCATCCTCTGTCATCCCCTTCTCCTCCTGCCCTCCATCTTTCAAAGCATCAGGGTCTTTTCAAATGAGTCAGCTCTTTGCATCAGTTGGCCAAAGTACTGGAGTTTCAGCTTCAACATAAGTCCTTCCAATGAACATCCAGGACTAATCTCCTTTAGAATGGATTGACTGGATCTCCATCCAGTCCAAGGGACTCTCAAGAGTCTTCTCCAATACCATAGTTCAAAAGCATCAATTCTTTGATGCTCAGCTTTCTTTATAGTCCAACTCTCACATCTATATTAGATTAAAAGGAGAAAAAAAGAAATGGAAAATGGGCAAACATGGTTGAAACATAGAGAAAGAGAAATAACAAGTTATTAGGGGATCATCTTAATTTAAAAACCATTATTACGGCGTTGCTTCCCTCATAGTTCAGTCAGTAAAGAATCTGNGGAGAAAAAAAGAAATGGAAAATGGGCAAACATGGTTGAAACATAGAGAAAGAGAAATAACAAGTTATTAGGGGATCATCTTAATTTAAAAACCATTATTAGGGCGTTGCTTCCCTCATAGTTCAGTCAGTAAAGAATCTGTCTGCAATGCAGGAGACCTGGATTTGATCCTGGGTCATGAAGATCCTCTGGAGAAGGAAATGGCAACACGCTCCAGTATTCTTGCCTGGAGAATCCCATGGACAGAAGAGTCTGGCTACAGTCCATGGGATCCCAAGGGTCAGACACGACTTAGAGACTAAACAACCAGCCACCATTAGGTTGTTTTGTTCTGTTACTCTAGAATCAAGTCCTAGGGACATCAATCAACAAATGTTAATATATTCTAATAATTATAACAAATGCTTTTATTTTATCAATATAAAATGCATTAACTGATGTCTTATTTTAAATCAGCAGGGTTTTCTTGAGGCTTAGATTTAAACTTTTTTAAGATACTAGATTTAGAGTGGTCCTTATCTTAGCAATAGTGTAGCCCTTCTATCCTGATGGAAACCATTGAAAATATCTAATAAAATGTCCATATATGTAAATATCTTTCTCTACTCTGAGTAGCAAGTTTGAATGATTCACAGATCTGAGGGAGTTCAGCAAATTTTCCAGCTTACAATTTCCCATTAATTGTCATTTCTATGGCAGTCTTTCTTTGCCTAGCTTCCTAAAGTTCAATCTAGTGTATTTTGAGTTTGATATTCAGCCAAATATTATGTGTCTCTTAGGTAGAATTATGAAGCTCTTTTCCTGTGGAGACCCCTCTTCTCCAGACTCTACGTAGCAAATTCTAGTTCCCATGTTGTTGTTCAGTCGCTCAGTTGAATCCAACTCTTTACAACCCCATGGATTGCAGCATGCTAGGCCTCCCTGTCCCTCACCATCTCCCAGAGTTTGCTCATGCTCATGTCCATTGATTCGGAGATGCCATCCAACCATCTCATCTTTTATCATTCCTGTCTCCTGCCTTCAATCTTTACCAGCATCAGGGGCTTTTCTAATGAGTCAGCTCTTCCCATCTGGGGTCCAAAGTATTGAAGTTTCAGCTTCAGCATCAGTCCTTCCAATGAATATTCAGGGCTGATTTCCTTTAGGATTGACTGGTTTTATCTCCTTGTTGTCCAACGTACTCCCAAATCTTCTCAACAGTTCAAAAACTTCAATTCTTTTGCACTCAGACTTCTTTATTGTACAACTCTCTCATCTATACAAGACTACTGGAAAAAAATCATAACTTTGACAACATGGATGTTTGTTGGAAAAGAATGTGCCTATTTCTAATACACTGTCTTGGTTTATCATTGCTTTTCTTCCAAGTAGCAAGAATCCTTTAATTTCATGGCTGCAGTCACTGTCTACAGTGATTTTGGAGCCCAAGAAAATAAAGTCTCTCATTGTTTCCATTGTTTCCCCATCTATTTGCCATGAAGTGATAGGACCAGATGCCATGGTCTTTGTTTTTTGAATGTTGAGTTTTAAGCCAGCTTTTTCGCTCTCCACTTTCATCTTGATTCCACCTTGGGCTTTATTCAGTCCAGCACTTCCCATGATGTACTCTGAATATTAGTTAAATAAGCAGGGTGACAATATACAGCCTTGAGGGACTCCTTTCCCAATTTTGAACCTGACTGTTGTTCCAAGTCCAGTTCTAACTGTTGCTTTTTTACCTGCATACAGGTTTCACAGGAGGCAGGTATGGTGGTCTAGTATTCTCTTCTCTTTAAAAACTTTTCCAATATTTTGGGAGGTGGGTCATAGAGGATCTTGCTGTGGTTTACGTCAGAGAATATTTTGCCTTTGTTTTCCTCTAGGAGTTTTATAGTTTCTGGTCATACGTTTAGATCTTTAATCCATTTTGAGTTTATTTTTGTGTATGGTGTTAGAAAGTGTTCTAGTTTCATTCTTTTACAAGTGTTTGACCAGTTTTCCCAGCAACACTTGTTAAAGAGATTGTCTTTTCTCCATTGTATATTCTTGCCTCCTTTGTCAAAGATAAGGTGTCCATAAATGGGTAGACTTATCTCTGGGCTTTCTATTTTGTTCCATTGGTTTATACTTCCATCTTTGTGCCAGCACTATACTGTCTTGATGACTGTGGCTTTGTAGTAGAGACTGAAGTCAGGTAGGTTGATTCCTCCAGTTCCATTCATCTTTCTCAAGACTGCTTTGCCTATTTGAGGCTTTTTTGTATTTCCATACAAATTGTGAAATTATTTGTTTGAGTTCTCTGAAAAATACCGTTGGTAGCTTGATAGGGATTGCATTGAATCTACAGATTGCTTTGGGTAGTATACTCATTTTCACTATATTGATTCTTCTGATCCATGAACATAGTATATTTCTCCATCTATTTGTGTCCTCTTTGATTTCTTTCACCAGTGTTTTATAGTTTTCTATATATAGGTCTTTTGTTTCTTTAGGTAGATATATTCCTAAGTATTTTATTCTTTTCATTGGAATGGTAAATGGAATTGTTTCCTTAATTTCTCTTTCTGTTTTCTCTTGTTAGTGTATAGGAATGGAAAGGATTTCTGTGTGCTGATTTTATATCCTGCATCTTTACTGTATTCATTGATTAGCAACATCCTCTATGACCCACCTCCCAGAATATTGGAAATAAAAGAAAAATAAATAAATATGACCTAATTAAAATTAAAAGCTTCTGCACAACAAAGGAAACAATAAGCAAGGTGAAAAGACAGCCTTCAGAATGGGAGAAAATAA
>SJYV01047853.1:131194-242514 GCA_006410875.1 Neotragus pygmaeus | reverse complement strand
CACCATCTGTAGTGATTTTGAAGCCCCCCAAAACAAAGTCTGACACTGTTCCCACTGTTTCCCCATCTATTTCCCATGAAGTCATGGGACTGGATGCCATAATCTTTGTGTTCTGAATGTTGAGCTTTAAGCCAACTTTTTCACTCTCCTCTTTCACTTTCATCAAGAGGCTTTTGAGTTCCTCTTCACTTTCTGCCATAAGGGTGGTGTCATCTGCATATCTGAGGTTATTGATATTTTTCCCAGCAATCTTGATTACAGCTTGTGTTTCTTACAGTCCAGCGTTTCTCATGATGTATTCTGCATAGAAGTTAAATAAGCAGGGTGACAATATACTCCAGGTATCTCTTGACTTCTTTCTTTCACATTCCAGTCCCCTGTGATGAAAAGGATATCGTGTGTGTGTGTGTGTGTGTTTAGTTCTAGAAGGTCTTGTAAGTCACCATAGAACCTTTCAACTTAAACTTCATCATTAGTAGTTGGGGCAATGACTTAGATTACTGTTATATTGAATGGTTTGCCTTGGAAACAAACTGAGATCACTCTGTTGCTTTTGAGATTGCAACCAAGTACTGCATTTTGGACCATTTTGCTGACTATGAGGGTTACTCCATTTCTTCTAAGGGATTCTTGTCCACAGTAGTAGATATAATGGTCATCTGAATTAAATTTCCCTATTTCCATCCATTTTAGTTCACTGATTCTTAAAATGTTGAGAATTTTCTTGCCATCTCCTGTTTGGCCACTTTCAATTTACCTTTATTCACAGACATAACACTCCAGGTTCCTATGCAATATTGTTCTTACAGCATTTGACTTTCATTGCCAGACACATCCACAACTGGGTGTTGTTTCCACTTTGGCTCAGCCCCTTTATTCCTTCTGGATATATTTCTCTGCTCTTCTCCAGGAGCATATTGAACACCTACTGACATGGGGGGGGGGGTTCATCTTTCAGTCATGTCTTTTTGCCTTTTCTTACAGTTCATGCGGTTCTCAAGGCAAGAATGCTGAAATAGTTTGCCATTCTGTTCTCCAATAGTTGCCATACTCTCCCTTAAAACAAACTTACATTTTTTCANGGGGGGGTTCATCTTTCAGTCATGTCTTTTTGCCTTTTCTTACAGTTCATGCGGTTCTCAAGGCAAGAATGCTGAAATAGTTTGCCATTCTGTTCTCCAATAGTTGCCATACTCTCCCTTAAAACAAACTTACATTTTTTCACCTTACCCAAATTAGTGGATTCTGTTCAGGTTCTCCTCCCTTTTCTAGGGCCAGTAAATTAACTCCAAGCAGAAGTATTATGGTAGGGCTCATCTCACTGATTTTTCTTTTCCCAGAGATCTCAATCCTGCATATATGTTGTCAAATATCTAAATGCAATGGTTGTATATACATTTTACCCAGTTCTCAAGTCATTTAATGTGGAAGGCTGAGTCTCATACAATTACTCTTTCATAGACAGAAATTGCATAGGTTTTTACTCCCTGGCCTTATCAACTAAAGAATCTAGCAATTGTTATTGAAGGGAAACCTGGTCCCATGTATCCATATGAAACTCTTTGGTTTCTTTATTCTTAGCAACTATTCTTCACGGGTTTTATAGTCCCAAAGAATTAGCCTTCTGCCAGCACCTGAACTGTCATATTTGCAGAAAGTAAAAGGAGCTGAATCAGATAAACTCTTGAATGTTTTCCTTTCTTCAGTGTCTTAATCCTTGGAGTTCTCATTACCTTCATAACTCTACAGCTTCAAAATGCTTAACTTTTATGCAAATTCTATAGTTGTTTTTCTCTAAGCAATGGTACTGCTTTAGCTGCTCTATGCCACTGGGAAAGAGAAGTTCTCACATGCATTTTCAAATAGTTTCTCTTCCTCAAGAATTATTAAACCAAATCTTTCTCCCTCAAATCACTAAACTTATATTCTAAATGCTTATTCCTGTTACATAATCTATCTTTTTAAAAGCTTCTAACAAAGTATCATGTTAAAGAGCAACACCACAGACGGACACACATAAACACACAGCATAATATGATTTATTTAAACCTAAGGAAAACATTGTGTATATATTTGAATAGATATTAAAAAGGTAAGAAGAATAATCTATATTATTTTTATATTTTTGTGGATTGGGAAAATGAAAGAAATTACTTAATATTGTATACGAGGGCTATATCTTTTTATTATTTATGTTTTATAAGAAAATACTTATTTAGTTCAGTTTAGTCACTCAGTCATGTCTGACTCTTTGCAACCCCATGAACCGCAGTATGCCAGGCCTCCCTGTCCATCACCAACTCCTGGAGTTTACCCAAACTCATGTCCATTGAGTCAGTGATGCCATCTAACCACTTCATCCTCTGTTGTCCCCTTCTCCTCCTGCCTTCAATCTTTCCCAAAATCAGGGTCTTTTCAAATGAGTCAGCTCTTTGCATCAGGAGACCAAAATACTAGAGTTTCAGCTTTAACATCAGTCCTTACAATGAACACCCAGGACCAAATTCCCTTAGGATGGACTGGTTGGATCTCCTTGCAGTCCAACGGACTCTCAAGAGTCTTCTTCAACACCACAATTCAAAAGCATCAATTATTTTGCGCTCAGCCCTCTTTATAGTCCAACTCTCACATCCATACATGATCATTCATGATTGATACATTATTTTATTAAATATATGTTTTTAAAAACACAATAAAATAAATTTAATTTCAAATAATAGGTAACGTTTTATTATCAGTAGATTATTTTTGACCTTCGTAAAATACTGCCCTATGACTACCTTGTGCCTGGGTAGTTTCTTCCAGTTTCCCCTGTGACTACTCTTTCCTCCATTTTGCACTATGACCACGTGGAAATGATTCTAAAGTCTTCCACATAATGTGTGGATTACTTGCCAGTCCTTGTGCTATGTAAGATTTTATGTATACTGAAAAGCCATTGTTGCCTAGACTAAAGTCTCTCTCTCATGGTACTAAGTCTGGGTCACCTTTAGATAACTTATCACTGTCAAAGCAATTAGATTGTTTTCCTGTATGTGTTTAATTCACCAAATGTGAGTAACAATGGAGAATTTTTCTTTCTCACATTTGAAAATCACTGGGCCTATCCCTTGCATATATTAGGAGGGATTAGTATATGGAATTTAGTTAATTTATAACACTCAAAACTCTAGTAATTCCCTTGTAAATAATATCCTATTTGGATGGTAAAAGAAACAGCTATACATAGAAAAAATTAAGAAGCACTGGAATGAAGGTTGAGTCCTGAATCTATTTTACTTGCCAGAAGAACAACCTCTGATATACAAAATTACACTGATATGTGGTAATTTGTTTTTCTAATCCCTAATTTCCTCCCCAGATATGATCTAGAAATTGTGAAGAATATAGTCTCAAGAGTATATTAAACATGGAGTATGATAGAATCACACCTTTCTCAAATAGCACTCAAATATAGTTATGGTAAAAATTGGAAAATTGAAAAAGTAATTAGACTAACATAATTACTTTGAACATGATAACATCACATTTGAGAATATATGGACTCTTTATGAAATAATAATTTGTATGCTGTGTTTATTTTTCTGGAGATTATCAGTTTGTACAGAATAGGTATTATTTATGCCATCAATATGGCCTATATAGTCCCCTAAACAGCAATCACATTATACAATTTTAAATAAATTGTGGCTTAATTAAGTTTTTGCCTAGCTAAGAATTTAGTTTAGAAAATATCTTGCTCTGCTGCTGCTGCTAAGTCACTTCAGTCATGTCCGACTCGGTGCGATTCCATAGACGGCAGCCTACCAGGCTCCTCCTTCCTTGGGATTCTCCAGGCAAGAACGCTAGAGTGGGTTGCCATTTCCTTCTCCAATGCATGAAAGTGAAAAGTGAAAGTGAAGTCACTCAGTCATGTCTGACTCTTCACGACCCCATGGACTACAGCCTACCAGGCTTCTCCGTTCATGGGAGTTTCCAGGCAAGAGTACTGGAGTGGGTTGCCATTGCCTTCTCCATATCTTGCTCTAGTCATGGCCAAAAATCTTGGTAATATCAATTGTATATTATCTCAAGACACTTGAAATTTTTAATATCGATGGCTTCTGTTTATAAATGTCCAAATTAGTTGCAATAATAGACACAATTAAAACACTATTTTAACATACCCCACCTTAAGAAGCTAGCCGTATTTGGAAGAACATTGAAATAATAATGTGTTTTCATTACTTTTTTAAACATGTTAAGTAGTCTAGACATACATAATAATTAGAAAACAATTCAATTTCTCATTTCATTAAGGAAAATGCAGGCAAATTAATAAAAGCAAGTGTTTTATTACAAATAAAGATTGATGCAATTTATTAAAATTATATTACAAATTAGAAAATTAGATACACTTTCTGAACACATATTAGCATTTACTGTATAATATATTGTATATAAGTATTTTATATATTGATATATGGATATAGGCATGGAAACAGAAATAAAATGTATGCTTTTAGAATCTTAGACGGATTTGTGCTAATTCCTAAATGTGTAAGTGAAAGTGTTTTTCAGTCAGTCATGTTGGACTCTTTACAACACCATGGACTGTAGCCCATCAGACTCCTCTGTCCATGGGATTCTGCAGGCAAGAATAGTGGAGTGGGTTGCCATTTTCTTTTCCAGGGGATCTTCCTGATCCAGGTATGAAACCCAGGTCTCCTGCATTGCAGGCAGATTCTTTACCATCTGAGCCATCAGGGAAATCTCCAAGATGTAAGAGTAACAGCTAAAACTAATTTACACATACTGAGTAATTTTTTTTTCCAAATACTTTATCTATATAAATTATTTTATCCCCAGGCAACCCTACAAGATTGAGACTATTGTTTGCCACTATTTTACATAAAGAAAATAAGACACAGAGATTAAGGATATGCCCAAGTTACATAGCTGAGAAAGGTAAAACTAGAATATAAACCCTAGTATGCTGGCTCCAGTATTCATAACTTATAAGCTATGCTGACTATTTTCATACTGCTTTACTGTCTGATCTTTCATCAATTGCATCTTCAACATCAACTTTCTAGGAATAATAATAATGTCAGACATTGAAAATTCATATTATGAATCCATTTACATTTGGCAAACAAAAGATTGCCTATTTTTGGTAATGAATTTTGTTAAACTCAGTGATTTCTCTTTAATATTCTTGTTAGGAGCAGTTATGAAAGAATAAAATTTCAATAAAAAATTTAAGATTTTGTAAAGAATCACTAACTTTTATGAAAACACAATAGGCAAAGGAAAATTATAAGCTCCACCATCTGTATTATTATATATTAATTTTGTAGATGCATTTTGCTCAACTAGTTGCTATTCAGCACCACCTCAATTTATCTTTATTGTTGTGTTCCTAACATTGGAGGTTCTCAGAATTCACTACTTGAACCTCATCTATTTTTATTTTCACTTAATCCCTAGTGACCTCATTAAATTTAAATCTACAGCTTTAAATATCATTCGTATTATTTAATCAGTTGTATTAAGTCCCAGTTCAAAGGGTCCAATACAACAAACTTATTTTTCTTTCTCATCTAACACATGTAATGGGTGTTTATAAATCAACTCTGCTTATGGTAGATACTCAAAAATTTAGTTAGATACTCAAAAATTTAGGTAGATAGAAGTTCACCATCATAAGGAGCCACCATTTCAGAATGAAATTCTAAGTATGCCTAAACGTGGGACGATGACTTGGAGAATCATTTCCTGACCCTTGAATGCTTCTAACCAAAGGTTGCACATATAATTTGTATTCACATATATATACACACACACACACACACACATATATATATATATATATATTTTTTTTTTTTTTTTTTTTTGGCTAGTGAAAGTCATGTGGACATATCCAAAGTTGAACTCAGTATGGGTGTTTTTATCCCATGTATTGGAATAGGAGGAGAACTGAAAACATTGATGAACATTAGTAATGTTTATCTTAAGCAGATGAACAATAATAACATAAATTTTTGTCATCGATCTTGACTTCTGCAACTCTTACATTCAATTACCAATACAAGAGCTCCTCTTGTGTGTTTTATTGGCAGCTGAGCCTTAACATACCCCAAACCAAATGCCTGATCAAGTCTATCACATCAGCTAAACCCATAGTCTGCAAAGTCTCCATTCTTCCTATTGCTCAGACCAAAAATATCTAGTACTCAAATGATGTTATTTCCCCCATATATTACATGGGAGTTGCCTATATTGGAGGATAATTGGAACATTTTAACTTTATTTTGACAGCTGAAGGTCAAATAATATTAAAATATTTACGGTATTTTTGTATAATGAATATTAGATTCATAAAATAATCTTATTTTATGGAGTGTGGAGAATGCCTGAGAACAAGATGAACATACTATCTATTATTTAGTGGATTATATTTAACAAAATGCGAACATTATATTACCAATATGCAAGCATGATTAACTTCCAGTGATTATATATTTTATGGGTGGTGGAATATTTTTGTCCTCTGTGCAAAGATAAGGCTCTCAAAAGAGTGACACTTTAGGCAAAAGATAAATGAATAGATGAACTATATTTTAAAGTTTTGGTTAAAAATCAGTCACTTTCTAAAACATTGTATACTAGAAAATTGAATCCTAAAATAGTTGGTCTTATTATGCCATTATAATCAATCACATTAAAATTATTTCTCTCATAAAGAGAATCAGAAAATGTCACTTGTACTGTTACCAGACAATTTGTTTGGGATGATAAAAGTAGGAATAAAACAGAAGAAGAAATTACCTTTCGCTGAAGTCTACAGTCTTCACATTCATCTGAGAAGCCTTATGAAGGATTATTCACCAATATCACAGTGCAAGGGCCCAGAGTTAAGAGGTGAAAAATCATGATTTCTACCTTTAATTAACTTATGTTTCTCTGGGTCTACAAATAAAGTGAACAATAAATTGTAATTGAATATGACCACCTTAATATTTAAAGATTTCATTGTTGACTAAAAGAGACTCAAGGACATACTGTACAACATGAAGAATATAGTCAATATTTTGTAATAACAGAAAATGGAAAATAACCTTTAAAATTATATATGTATATACATATATATACTTTTTAATTTAAAAGTTTGAGAGTTGAATACAGCCATCAAAAAATTAATATTATAAAAAGAGCACCAAAAGAATATATGTACAAAAACTCAAGAGAAAGAAAAAGCAAGAAAAAAAGAAAAGTTTTAAAGTGGGACAAATGCTGATTTGACTTCCCTTGTAGCTTAGTCGGTAAATAATCTGCCTGCAGTGCAGGAGACCAGGGTTCAATCCTTGGGTCGGGAAGAAATGACAACCCACTCCAGGATTCTTGCTTGGAGAATTCCATGGACAGAGGAGTCTGGCAGGCTATAGTTCATGGGGTCACAAGAGTTGGACATGACTTAGTGACTAAACTACCACCAACAACAACCAGAGTAGCTGATTTGACCAAGAATAAACCAGAGTATTTATCAGAATAGAGGTCATTGTTAGACCACCCAAGGGCTGCTTTGATAGAATAATAGTTACTAACTGAAATAGGTTCAAGACAAAATGAATGGACAGGGACTGATGAAAGAGTGTGTAGGGAATTTAGTGTAAAAGGACAAGATTCCTTAAGATTTGGCTAGAGGATAATCAACAGTTGAGAGATGGCTTTATTTCTCTGGAATGGGAGTTATTGGACTATCTTTGTATGCTAATGAGAATTAATCATCTGAGAAGGAAAAGAACTGATAATGTTAGCCAGTCTAAGAACAATTGCTGCAACAATAGACTTGCGCAGATAATGGTAAGTGAGATCTGGAAGTGGACAAAAGTCCAAGGAATTGCGAAGAGTTGGACATGACTGAGTGACTTCATTTTCACTTTTCACTTTCATGCATTGGAGAAGGAAATGGCAGCCCATTTCAGTGTTCTTGCCTGGAGAATCCCAGGGATGGTGGAGCCTGGAGGCCTGCCATCTATGGGGTCGCACAGAGTTGGACACGAATGAAGCAACTTAGCAGCAGCAGCAGCAGCAGACTATAGCCCACCAGGCTCTTCTGTCCCTGGGATTCTCCAGGCAAGAATACTGGAGTGGGTTGCCATTTCCTTCTCCAGGGGATCTTCCTGACCCAGGAATCGAACCCATGTCTCCTGCAGCTACTGCACTGCAGGCAGACTCTTTACCAAGCCCCTCCTCTACAGTAGCCTACAAAAATAATATTAAATAACATATCTAATCAAAATCTTCTTGGAATCTAAGTTTACTTTTGTCACATATCATTGTCTTCCACATATACCATTGTCTCAAAACCTAGTCTTTCTGTCCTCATTTTTAGTTTATATNGAATACTGGAGTGGGTTGCCATTTCCTTCTCCAGGGGATCTTCCTGACCCAGGAATCGAACCCATGTCTCCTGCAGCTACTGCACTGCAGGCAGACTCTTTACCAAGCCCCTCCTCTACAGTAGCCTACAAAAATAATATTAAATAACATATCTAATCAAAATCTTCTTGGAATCTAAGTTTACTTTTGTCACATATCATTGTCTTCCACATATACCATTGTCTCAAAACCTAGTCTTTCTGTCCTCATTTTTAGTTTATATTTTTCTCAGAAAATATATTGTGGTATAGAACAGCAAAGACAGGATAATTTTTCACCAGTAATTTTTATTAAAGGCAGCTGTCAATGTCAATTTAACTTTCCTGTCTTTGCTTCAGTGATTCTTCATAAAGAAATTAATGTAGAGAATAGAAGGAAAGTTATTTCCTATGTGACATGCTTCATATTAAACACTTCTTTTTAAAACAAAGCAATAAATATTCTTAAAGTGGTAACAGTAAGCAAGGAGAGTGACTTTCATATATGTGTTAGTTTCTGCTAGCTTGTGGTATTTAGATTATAAATGAAAAAAGCAGAGAAAAAAAATCAACATATTTTCACCCTGCTTATTGAACTTATATGCACAGTANGATTGCCAGGAGAAATATCAATAACCTCAAATAGGCAAATGACACCACCCTTATGACAGAAAGCAAAGGACTAAACAGCCTCTTGATGAAAGTGAAAGAGGAGAGTGAACAAATTGGCTTAAAACTTAATATTCATAAAACTAAGATCATGGCATCCAGCCCCATCACTTTATGGCAAATAGATGGGGAAACAATGGAAACTGAGAGACTTTATTTTCATGGGCTCCAAAATCACTGTAGATGGAGACTGCAGCCATGAAATTAAAAGATGCTTGCTCCTTGGAAGAAAATTTATGACCAACCTAGACAGCATATTAAAAAGCAGAGACATTACTTTGCCAACAAAGTTCCATCTAGTCAGGGCTATGGCTTTTCCAGTAGTCATGTATGAATGTGGGAGTTGGACTATAAAGAAAGCTGAGCACCAAAGAATTGATACTTTTGATCTGTGGTGTTGGAGAAGACTCTTGAGAGTCCCCTGGACTCCAAGGAGATCCAACCAGTTCATCCTAAAAGAGATCTGTCCTGAGTGTTTATTAGAAGGACTGATGTTGAAGCTGAAGCTCCAATACTTGGCCACCTGATGCAAATAACTGACTCATTTGAAAAGAGCCTAATGCTGGGAAAGATTGGAGGTGGGAAGAGAAGGGGATGAGGATGAGATGGTTGGATGGCATCACCGACTCAATGGATATGAGTTTGAGTAAACTCTGAGAGTTGGTGATGGATAGCGAGGCCTGGTGTGCTGCAGTCCATGGGATCACAGAGTCAAACACGACTAACTGAACTGAACTGCCACACAAGGCTGCCTTTATTTCAGATGCTAGTTACAAAGGGGGTTGCAAGTCCACGTATTTCTCACTGCAAATGGTTAAAAATTTTGAAGAATCCAACAACTCCCTAAGTAGTAAGTCCCTTTCTCTTCAACAACCAAATTGGATACACTTACATTTGGGAGATGATGAAGGACAGGGAGGCTGGAGTGCTACAGCCCATGAGGTCACAAAGAGTCAGACGTGACTTGGTGACTGAACAACAACACTTTTTCCTGTAAACTATATTTATTTGCATCCCAAGTGCTTCAAACATAAGTTAACAAAGCTTAAAATTACAAGTTGGATAAATTATAAATCTGAGGGTTCCCCCAGCTCCCTTCACATTAAAAAAAACTTGCTTGAATGACTCACAGATCTCAGGGAAGCAAAACACTATTATAGTTTTACTATAAAGGATACATATTAGATCAGCCAAATGAAGACACATAGGGCAATGACTGGGAGGGTTTGAAGAACAGAGCTTTCAAGCCCTCCTTCAGTGGAATCAAGGTGCCTCACCCTTCTGTAGTCATCTTTCTAGCATAAAGTCAGATGTGATCTGAAGTGCTCATAAATAACAAACTACTCATGTCACATGGATATTCCAAAGGTTTTAGAAGCTCTGTGCCAGGAGATGGAGACAGAACAGACACATTGTTTGTAAATATAATAAGAGTAACAAAAAGAATTAGGAGGACAAGGTTTCTATCATCTAGGAATTTATATCTGAATCTGATACTTAAGAATATAAATAAATAGATAACTACATAGATATAAACAAACATGAGTGCATACTAGTGAATAGTTATTTTCTTTAAATGCTAAGTTCTAGGAAGGCATCTCTGAAAAGAAATCTATAAGCTGAGATCTGAATAATAATGAGGCGATTGGTCAAGGGAGGATCTAAGAATATTCTAGATCAAAAACAAACAAAAAAGCAAAAAAAAAATAAATAAATAAAGGAAAGTTCAGAAAAAGTCCTCAAGTTAAGGAGAAATTGACTCTTCTCACTATTCTTTTGACTTACAGGGTCTCTAACTACCTCTCTAGTCAACAACAGTTGAGCAGTTGAACTTCTCTAGAACAAAACAGTTATAAGTGTAGGATGTGGAATTTGTGGAGAATTAGGTTCTTTCATATTCTGTGACTTAGGTAAGATAATGCAGTTTTAGGCCTTATTTCCTCACGTGTAAATTGGAAATAATAATAGCACTGACTTCAAAATATTCAAGAATACCTTGAAGAAAGGAGACAAACATTTACAGAGGGAACAGAACTGTAATCCCATAGTTGTAACCTGAGACAATATATGCCAATAAGGTAAACAAAAACATCCGCAGACATGCAAGCATTTGAAAACTCCAGGAATAGTATAATTTATCCACAAAAACCTTGAAAAAAAAAAAAAAAACTCTGATCAAGTAACATCAAGAAGACAAAGATCTTATAATTGAGAAATATGGAATAGTTATGAGCAATGACTGACAATGTAAGTACAAAAATATTCTGTATTATAAAAAAAAAAAAAGCAGATTTCAACTCTTGAAACAGAATAGTCACACTGAAAGGAAAATTTTAGTAAGACAGGTAAATGTGAAATTTGGAGATGTATGTTGACAACAAGAAAGAAAATGTTTCACAGTTTTTACTCAGGATAGGAGTAAGAAGAAGATGAGAGGAGAGTTCAAAATCTCCCTCAAAAGAACTCACTGTGGGTGTTAAAGACAGTGAGAACTTCAGCATCTTGATAGGAAATATATTTTAAATTAAAATTCTTAGTCTATCTTGGCTGCTGTAATAAAGTATCATGAACTCTGTGGCTTATAAATAGCATAAATTTATTGCTCATTGTTCCAGAGGATGGGCGTTCAGGAATAAGGTGTCAGGTAAACACTGTGAACTTCTAGTGAAGGCTCTCTCTGGGTTTCTGACAGTTGACTTCTCACTGTATCCTCCCTTGGTAAATGAGGAAAGGGAGTGCTCTCAAACCTCTTTGATAAGGACAGTAATCTCAGAAAAGGGAAGTAAATTCATTTTTTAATAAATGAAGGAATGCAAAATAGTTATTCCACTTTAGTTACAACAAAGGCCCCACCTTCTAATACCATCATATTGCACATTAGAATTTCAATATATGAATTTTGCTGGAACACAAAGATTCAGACTACCACAGAAAATAAAATGCACCTAATTATAATTGAGCTCCATGGGGGGTGTTTTTTCCCCCCTCTATTTTATTTATCTCATCTTTCAGGAACACTGACTGGCATGTAGAAAATATTAAACTCTCCGAATAAGTGATTGAAAGTCCAAGTATATAGAACACTCCACAAATAATATAAGAAGAAAAAAAGAATATGAAGACACATAAAAAGATTCAAGAAATAAAATAACAGGTCATTTATTGTAGCTAAAGTGGAATAACTATTTTGTCTTTTTCCATTCATTAAAAAATTAGTTTGTCTTTGTAAAAAAAACCCTAACTTAGCTAGGTTTTATATGAAAAAGCGGGAAAAAAAAGAGCCCTCTTAAGAGAAATGTAAAATAAATGTTTTAAATGAAAAAGTGGGCAAAGGACAACAAGCAAATAAAAATAAAAATAAATCAGAGGTAATCATATTCACATCATGTTGGCTGAAATTTAAGAATAAAATTAAGTGGGATTTAAAAAAGCTTATATACTGCTAGAAGTTACAAATGACTAAGAAAAATATGGTAAAAATACCCATATGCACACACAAAAAATGTAGCTACTAAATATACAAACCAAATATGTTGGAAATTCAGGGAGACTAAACAGATCTTGTTGACAAAAATAAGAGCAGAGAGAAACTGAGTAACAAAATAAAAACATTTGATTTAACATTACAAGTCAAAATATTCCTCTATACAACATATGTGTCTGTGTGTATATATGTGTGCAGTAAGTCACTTCAGTCATGGCCAACTCTGGGACCTCATAGACTGGAGTCCACCAGACTCCTCTGTCCATGGAATTTTCCAGGCAAGCATATCGGAGTGGGTTGTCATTTTCCCCTCCAGGGGATTTTCCTGACCCAGGGATTAAGCCTTTGTCTCCAGCATCTCATGCATTGGCAAGTGGATTCACTATAACTGAGTCACCTAGGAAGATATATATATATATATATATATATATATGACAAAACTGTTGCACATTCTTAGACACAAAGAACAATTATGTCATTACTAATTACTGTAATCATAAACGCCATCATCATCACTACCAGCAGCAAGACAATAACAACAAGAATATTTTTCAGATCACAGTTTTTGAACAGTGTTATTTCTAAAATAGTGACTAAAGCATGATGCGAATGCATTGGAAATTAAGAGTGATGATAATTATTAATCTCCAGGATGACTGAAATTAGTTCAAAAGAGAAATAAATTTATACAGAAAAGTTTAATAATGACCATATTCATATTAAAACTAACAAACAGTAATTGTTACATTCACAATATTGTACATAAGATGCTGACCAAAGCCATTCCCAGAAATGCAAGAAGGCAAAGTGTCTGTCTGAAGAGGCCTTACAAATAGCTGAGAAAGGAAGAGAAGGGAAAGACAAAGAAAGGGAAAGATATACCCATCTGAATACAGAGTTCCAGAGAAGATCAAGGAGAGGTAAGAAAGCCTTCTTTAGTGAACAATGCAAAGAAATAGCAGAAAGACTAGAGATCTCATCAAGAAAATTGGAGATACCAAGAGAAGATTTAATACAAAGATGAGCACAATAAAGACAGAAATGTCCAGGACCTAACAGAAGCAGAAGAGATTAAGAAGAAGTGGCAAGGATACACAGATGAACTATACAAAAAAGGTATTAATGACCTGGATAACCACAAAGGTGTGATCACTCACCTGGAGCCAGACATTCTGGAGTGAGGAATCAAGTGGAACTTAGGAAGTATTACTACAAACAAAGCTAGTGGAGGATACAGAACTTCAGCTGAGCTGTTTCAAATCGTAAGATGATGCTCTTACAGTGCTGCACTCAATATGTCAGCAAATTTGGAAAACTCAGCAGTGGCCACAGGAATGGAAAAAGTTAGTTTTCATTCCAATGCGAAAGAAAGCCAATGTCAAAGAATGTTCAAACTGCGATGCAATTGTACTCATTTCACATGCTAGCAAAGTAGTGCTCAAAATCATTTAAGCTAGACTTCAACACTGTGTGAACAGAGAAGTTCCAGATATACAAGCTGGATTTAGAAAAGGCATAGAAATCAGAGATCAAATTGCCAGCATTCATTGAATCATTGAAAAAGCAAGGGATCAAAAAAAATCTACTCCTCTTCATTGATGCAAAAGCCTTTGACTATGTGTATCACAACAACTGCAGAAAATTCTTAAAGTGATGGGAATAACAGACCACTCTACCTGCATCCTAAGAAACCTGTATATAGATCAAGAAGTAACAGTTAGAACCAGACATGGAGCAACGGACTGGTTCAAAATTGGGAAAGGAGTATGCCAAGGCTCTATATTGTCACCCTGCTTATTTAACTTATATGCAGAGTATATCCTATGAAATGCTGGGCTAAATGACTCAAAAACTGAAATCAAGATTGCAAGGAGAAATATCAACAATCTCAGATATACAGATGATACCACTCCAATGGCAAATGAAGAAGAACAAAAGAGCCTTTTGATGTGTGTGAAAGAAGAGAGTGAAAAAGCTGGCTTAAAGCTCTACCTTTAAAAAATGATCATGACATCTGGTCCCATCATTTCATGGCAAACAGATAGGGGAAAAGTGGAAACAGCGACAGATTTTCTTTTCTGGGTTCAGACAGTGACTGCGACCAAGAAATTAAAAGATGATTTCTTCTTGAAAGAAAACCTATGACAAACCTAGACAGAGCATTAAAAAGCAGAGACATCTCTTTGCCGACAAAGGTCCATGTAGTCAAAGCTGTGGTTTTTCCAGTAGTCATGTACAGATATGAGAGTTGGACAATAAAGAATGCTGAGCACTGAAGAACTGATGCTTTTGAACTGTGGTGCTGGAGAACAGTCTTGAGAGTCCCTTGGACAGCAAGGAGATCAAACTAGTCAATCCTAAAAGAAATCAATTCTGAATATCTACTGGGAAGACTGATGCTGAAGCTGAAGCTCCAGTACTTTGGCCACCTGATGTGAAGAGATGACTCATTGGAAAAAACCCTGATGCTGAAGATTGAGGGTAGGAGGAGAAAAGGACAACAGATGAGATGGTTGGATGGCATCAGTGAGTCAATAGACAGGAGCTTGAGAAAACTCAGGGAGACAGTGAAGGACAGGGAAACCTGGCGTGCTGCAGTTCATGGAGTCACAAAGAGTCTGATTTGACTTAGTAAATGAACAATAGATCTTAATTATTAAGACATAAAAAATAAACTAGAACTTACTATTCATCTATGATGTACTTTCTTATTTTATATCCTGAATAATTATTTACAATCCCTTTCTTACTAGTCCACATCCACTTCAGAGGCTAGAAATGCAATATGCTAGCTCTTCTCACCTTCCTTGCTGTTAAGGGTGATTTGCCCAAGTAATGATCAGTGACACATGAACAGGTATCTCTGAGATGGATTCTGTAAAACATTTCACAGTTCTGATAAAATGAATATGTTTTGTTGGGACTTCCCCCTTCTCAAGTTACTTCAGCCTTAAATGCAGACTGATGGCAAGATGACAGACACAGCTGTCATGTAAACATATGAATATTAGACATGAACATGTGGCAGAGAAAATAGTAAGTGAAAACATAGGTTGCCAAACCTTGAGGTGCACACAGGATGTGTGTTGGCTGAGACTTTGGTGTTAGCACTAAAAATGGTAGGAACATTCAGAACATTAGTGTATAATGTCTACCTCTAGCTGATTTCAGCCAAGTCTCCCAAAAGAGGTATGAACTTAAAGTTTGAAAGCAGTCTACATCAGAGAAAAAAGAAAATAATGCTTTGCTAAGAGATATGCTCTCTACATGTAGCCTGCAATCTAAGTGATTTAGAGTCCCATAATTTGTAGGCCTGCTGGGTTTGAAAAGACAATGTATATACCCTAAATTGCAACTAGCCCAAGAAGCAGGAAAATAGCTGCCACAGCAGGAGATAAGATTGATAAAAATTAGACAGCAGGTAGCAAAGGGAGGATTCAGGATAGTGCCTCTTCACCTAAGGCTATCATTTCCAACTGCCTCAGGGCAACAGCCATTATGGGAAGACTAAGGGGCATGGATAGAACAAAGAGATCAGTAAGTTAAAAGATAAGAAACTTTAAAGACTATGTTCAAGCAAAATCGTTGGCTATGGTAACTTTTAGGTAACTGACTGGAAGAAAGTATCCTTAAAACATAATGTTTTCAAAGGAAATATTTTGCAAAAATAACAGATTTTCTATACTATAATAACATAATGTTTTATCACCCACTACAAAATCTGAGTATTTGCCAGGAAAGACATTCTTAAGAAAAGGAACAGAAAGATTATCCCAAAATCACAAGTAGTAGCCAAGGACAATGAATAATAGATTCCTAGATGGCAAAAATACGGTTGCCATTTGAGGAATAGGAGAGTGGTTGGGAGGGGAAGGAAGTATACCTATCACAGGAGCTTATGTGAACAGAGGATTCTATTTTTTTCTATCATGAGTGTGCAGGAGCTAGGCATCACTGGCTGCCATATATTCCTCATTCTTCCCTTTCCAGAATGAACTTTTTCAATTATCCTATTCCTCTTCAAATATTGCATTGTCAGCACATTAAACAAAAATAATATGTCTTTGGTTATGGATCACTAGAATCTGAGAAGCTACATATAGACCACAATGATAGGAGTGCAACTTGCCAAGATGAACTTTATATTTGTACAGAAACTAAATGAAGGTTGGCTGTGATAAAGATAACTTTAATGCTATTCTCAGCACTAAAATTTCCAGAGATTTCTTCCTCACTGGAGGCTTCTCATATCCCATTTTGTAGAACAGCAAACAATCCAATCATAAAATGGGCAGAAGATCTAAATAGGCATTTCTCCAAAGATATACAGATTACTAATAAACACATGGAAACAATCCTCCACATTGCTTCAGTTCAGTTCAGATTACTAATAAACATATGGAAACAATTCTCCACATTGCTTCATTTCAGTTCAGTTGCTTAGTCGTGTCCGACTCTTTGCGAACCCATGAATCTCAGTATATGCCAGGACTCCCTGTCCATTCCTAACTCCCAGAGTTCACTCAGACTCGTGTCCATCGAGTCAATGATGCCATCCAGCCATCTCATCCTCTGTCATCCCCTTCTACTCCTGCCCCCAATCCCTCCAAGCATCAACGTCTTTTCCAATGAGTCAACTCTTTACATGAGGTGGCCAAAGTACTGGAGTTTCAGCTTCAGCATCATCCCCTCCAAAGAAATCCCAAGGCTGATCTCCTTCAGAATGGACTGGTTGGGTCTCCTTGCAGTCCAAGGGACTCTCAAGAGTCTTAAGCATCAATTCTTTGGTGCTCAGCTTTTTTCACAGTCCAACTCTCACATCCATACATGACCACTGGAAAAACCATAGCCATGACTAGACAGACCTTACTATTAGAGAAACGCAAATCAAAACTATAATGAGGTATCACTTCACATGAGTCAGAGTGGCCATTACCAAAAAATATACAAATAATAACTATGGAGAGAATCTGGATAAAAGGAAATCCTCTTGCACAGTTGGTGGGAAGGTAAATTGATATAGCCACTATAGAGAACAGTATGGTAATTTCTTCAAAAACTAGAAATAAAATTACCATATGACACAGCAATCCCATTACTGGGCATATACCCTGAGAAAACCACGATTCTAAAAGATACATGTACCCCAATGTTAATTGCAGCATTATTTACAATAGACAGGACATGGATGCAACCAAGTTGACCAATGATAGATGAATGGATAAAGAACTTGTGGTATACATATATAATGAAATATTACTTAACCATAAAAAGGAACAAGTTTGAGTCAGTTCTAGTGACATGAATGAACCTGGAGCCTGATATACAGAGAGAAGAGAAAAACAAATATTGCATATTAATGCACATATTTAAAGGCAGTACTGATGAACCTATTTTCAGGACAGCAATAGAAAAACAGACATAGAGAACAGACTTGTTCTCTGTAATGACAGGGGAAGGAAAGGATGAGACAAATTGAGAGAATAGCATTGAAATATACACAACCATATGAAAAAAAATATAGCCAGTGAAAATTTTCTGTATGACACAGGGAGTTCAACCCAGAACTCTGTGATAACCTAGAGGGGTGGGATGCAGTGGGATGTGACAGGTAGTTTCAAGAGGGAGGGGGCATATATACCTATGGCCAATTCATACTGATGTATGGCAGAAATCAGCAGAGCATTGTAAAGCAATTATTCTCCATTTAAAAATAAGTAAATTACAAAAAAGAACAAACAAAACCAAAGTTAACAAGGAAATAAATATTAAAGACCACAGCAGAAATAAACAGAAATGAAGAAATTAATAGCAAAGGTCAATGAGTCCAACAGCTGGTTCTTTGGGAAGATAAACAAAATTGATAAGCTTTTAGCCAGACTCATCAATTGAAAAAAACAAAAGTAAGAGGTCTCAAATTAATAAGCTTAAAAAAGGAAAAGAAGTTACAATGGGCACCAGAGAAATACAAAGGATCATAAGAGATTACTATAAGCAGCAATACACCAATAAAATGAACCACCTAGTAGAAATGGACAAATGTTTAGAAGGGTGCAATCTTCAAATACAAACGATCATAAGAGATTACTATAAGCAGCAATACACCAATAAAATGAACCACCTAGTAGAAATGGACAAATGTTTAGAAGGGTGCAATCTTCAAAAACTGAACCAGAAAGAAATTGAAAATAGAAACAGATCAATCACAAGTACCAAAATTGAAACTGTGATTAAGAATCTTCCAACAAACAAAAGTTCAGAACCAGAATCTATCAAACATTTAGAGTTAACACCCACACTTCTGGAACTTTTGAAAAAAGTTGCAGAGGAAGGGGCATCCCCAAGCTCATTTACAAGGCTATTACCAACCTGATACCTAAACCAGACAAAGATATCATAAAGAAAGTAAATTATATGCCAAATATAGTTAATATTATACCATTTCTTATACCACTTGTGATACTCACTTGTGAATACAGACATAAAGGTCCTCAACAAAATACTAACAGACTATATCTAACAATACATTAAAAGAATAATACACCATGATCTAGTGGAATTTATCCCAGATATATAAGGATTCTTCAGTATTCACAAATCAATCAATGTGATACATCAATTAACAAATTGAAAAACATTAACCATATGATCTTCTCAGTAAAGAGAGCTAAAGCTTTTGAAAAAATTCAACACTGATATATGATTAAAAAAATCTCCAGAAAGAGGACATAAAGGGAACATAAACCTGCCTAAGGAGGCAAAATGTCTGAGCTCATAAAACTATAAAATACTGATGAAACAAACCAAAGATAACCCAAATAGATGGAGAGTTTATCCCATCTTCTTGTATTGGAAGAATCAGTATTTTGAAAATGACTATATTGCCCAAAACAATCTACAGATTCAATGTAATCCCAATCAAATGAATAGCATTTTTCACAGAATTAGAACAAAAATATTTACAATTTGAATGGAAACATGAAAGACCATGAACAGCCAATATAATCTTGATTTTCAAAAAGATAATGGAGCCGGGGGAATCAGGTTCCCTGGATTTAGTCTATCTGACAAAGCTACAGTAATCAAAACAGTATGGTACTGGCACCAAAACAGAAATACAGATTAATAGAAAAGGATAGAAAGTCCAGAGATGAACCAAAGAAGTTATGGTCATTTAATAAAAGACAAATGATGCAAGGATATACAATAGAGAAATGACTGTCTCTTCAATAAGTGGTTCTGGGAAAACTGGAAAGCTACATATGAAAGAATGGACTGGTCTATACATCTGTGTCTCTTTTGCTGTAATCAAAATGGATTATATACTTAAAAGGAAGGCCAGACACTATAAAACTCATAGAGGAAAACATAGGCAGAAGACTCTTTGAAATATCACAGCAAGATTTTTTTTTTTATCTACCTCCTAGAGTAATGAAAATAAAAACAAAACTAAATAAATGGGACCTAATTAAAGTTAAAAAAAAAAAAAANGAAGGCCAGACACTATAAAACTCATAGAGGAAAACATAGGCAGAAGACTCTTTGAAATATCACAGCAAGATTTTTTTTTTATCTACCTCCTAGAGTAATGAAAATAAAAACAAAACTAAATAAATGGGACCTAATTAAAGTTAAAAAAAAATAACACACATTTGCACAGCAAAGAACATCATAAACAAAACAAAATGGCAACCCTCAGTATGGGAGAAAATATTTTCACAGGAACCAACAAAATATTAATCTCTAAAAAATACAAAAGCTCATGCATTTCAATAACAACAACAACAACAAACCCAGTGAGGGGGAAAAATAGGTAAAAGGTTTTAATAGGCATTTCTCCAAAGAAAATATGTAGATTGCTTAAAAAGTACATGAAAAGACTCTACATTGCTAATTATTAGAGAAATGCAAATCAAAACTATAATGAAGTGTCACCTCATATGGGTCAAAATGGCTGTCATGCAAAAATATACAAACAATAAATACCAGAGAGGATGTGGAGAAAAGGGAACCCTCCTACATTGTTGTGTACAAATCCTTACAGCCACTATAGAGAACTCTGTGTAGGTTCCTTAAAAAACTAAAAGTAAAGCTACATTATGATCTAGCAATCCTGTTCCTGGACATATATCTGGAGAAAATCATAATTTGAAAATATACAAGCATGCCAATGTTTACTGAAGCACTATCTACAATAGCCAGGACAAGGAAGCAACATAAATATCAATCAACAGAGGAATGCATAAAAAAGATAAGGTACATATATACAATGGAATATTACTCAGCTATAAAAATGGCATAATTCTATTTAAAGAAACATGAATGGACCTAGAGATTGTCATACTGAGTGAAGTCATACAGGGAAAAATAAATATATTATATTGCTTATATGTGGAACCTAAAAAAAAAGTACGAATGAACTTATCTACAAAACAGAAATAGAGGTATCAGTTCAGTTCAGTTCAGTTGCTCAGTCGTGTCTGACTCTTTGTGACCTCACGAATCAGAGCGTGCCAGGCTTCCCTGTCCATCACCAACTCCTGGAGTTCACTCAAAATAATGTCCATTGAGTCAGTGATGCCATCCAGCCATCTCATCCTCTGTCGTCCCCTTCTCCTCCTGCCCCCAATCCCTCCCAGCTTCAGGGTCTTTTCCAATGAGTCAGCTCTTTGCATGAGGTGGTCAAAGTACTGGAGTTTCAGCTTCAGCATCAGTCCTTCCAATGAACACCCAGAACTGATTTACTTTAGAATGGATTGGTTGGATCTCTTTGCAGTCCAAGGGACTCTCAAGAGTCTTCTCCAACACCACAGTTCAAAACCATCAATTCTTCTCTGCTCAGCTTTCTTTATAGTCCAATTTTCACATCCATACATGACCACTGGAAAAACCAGAGCCTTGACTAGATGGACCTTTGTAGAGCAGTAATGTCTCTGCTTTTGAATATGCTATCTAGATTGGTCATAACTTTCCTTCCAAGCAGTAGTGAAAGTGAAGTTGCTCAGTCATGTCTGACTCTTTGCGACCCCATGGATTGCAGCCTACCAGGCTCCTCCATCCATGGGATTCTCCAGGCAAGAACACTGGAGTGCATTGCCATTTCCTTCTCCAGGGTATCTTCTCAACCCAGGGATCTAACCCAGGTCTCCCACATTGCAGGCAGAAGCTTTAACCTCTGAGCCACCAGGGAGGCAGCAAGGAGTAAGCGTCTTTTAATTTCATGGCTGCAATCACCATCTGCAGTGATTCTGAAGCCCCCCAAAATAAAGTCTGACCATTTCCCCATCTATTGCTATGAAGTGATGGGACCAGATGCCATGATCTTAGTTTTATGAATGTTGAACTTTAAACCAACTTTTTCACTTTCCTCTTTCACTTTCATCAAGAGGCTTTTTAGTTCCTCTTCACTCCAAGGGTGGTGTCATCTNCCATTTCCCCATCTATTGCTATGAAGTGATGGGACCAGATGCCATGATCTTAGTTTTATGAATGTTGAACTTTAAACCAACTTTTTCACTTTCCTCTTTCACTTTCATCAAGAGGCTTTTTAGTTCCTCTTCACTCCAAGGGTGGTGTCATCTGCATATGTGAGGTTATTGATATTTTTCCTGGCAATCTTGATTCCAGTTTGTGCTTCTTCCAGCCCAGCGTATCTCATGATGTAAAATAAAGGTATAGAATTAGAAAATAAACTTATTAAAATAAACCTGGTAGTTAAGATAGTAAGAATCTCCCTAAAACAAAGGAAACTCAGGTTCAATCCCTGGGTGAAGTTCCCCTGGAGAAGGGAATGGCTGCCCATTCCAGTATCCTTACCTGGAGAATTCCATGGACAGAAGAGCTTGGTAGGCTACAGTTCATGGGGTTGGTTGCAGAGAGTTGGACACAATTGAGTGACTAATTATTATGGTTACCAGGGTATAAGTGAGGGAAGGGATAAGTTCAGAGACTAGGACTGACAGACAACACCACACTACTATATGTAAAATATATAACTGATAATGACCTACTGTATAGCACAAGGAGATTAATTCAATAACCTCTAATGGCCTACATGGGAAAAAATATAAAAGAAGATCAACATATGTATACAGCTGCAATCTCAAAAACGACAGAATGTCATTCATTTCCAAGGCAAGCCATTCAATATCACAGTAATCCAAGTCTATGCCCCAACCAGTAATGCTGAAGNACATATGTATACAGCTGCAATCTCAAAAACGACAGAATGTCATTCATTTCCAAGGCAAGCCATTCAATATCACAGTAATCCAAGTCTATGCCCCAACCAGTAATGCTGAAGAAGCTGAGGTTAAACAGTTCTATGAAGACATACAAGACCTCCAAGAACTAATACTAAAAAAGATGTCCTTTTCATTAAAGGGGACTTGAATGCAAAAGTAGGAATTTACAGATACCTGGAGTAACAGGCAAACTTCATCTTGGAGTACAAAATGAAGCAGAGCAAAGAATAACAGAGTTTTTCTGAGAATGCACTGGTGATAGTAAACACCCTCTTCAAATAACACAAGAGAGGACTCTACACATGGACATCACCAGATAGTCAATACTGAAATTAGATTGATTATATTCTTTGCAGCTAAAGATGGAGAAGCTCTATATAGTCATCAAAAACAAGACCGGGAGCTGATGTGGCTCAGATCATGAACAAATTATTGTATAATTCAGACTTAAATTGAAGAAAGCAGGGAAAACCACTAGACCATTCAGGTATGACCTAAATTAAATCTCTTACAATTATACAGTGGAAGTGACAAACAGATTCAAGGGACTAGATCTGATAGAGTGCCTGAAGAACTATGGACGGAGGTTCATGACACTGTACATGAGACAGGGATCAAGGTAATTCCCAAAAAAAAGAAATGCTATAAAGCAAAATGGGTGTCTGAAGAGGCCTTAAAAATAGCTGTGAAAAGAAGAGAAGTTAAAGGCAAAGGAGAAAAGGAAAGATTCACTCAATGAATGCAGAGTTCCAAAGAATAGCAGGAGAGATAAGAAAGCCTTCTTCAGTGATCAATGCAAAGATATAGAGGAAGAAAATAAAATGGAAAAGACTAGAGATATCTTCAAGAAAATCAGAGATACCAAAGGAATGTTTCATGCAAAGATATACACAATAAAGGACAGAAATGGTATGGACCTCACAGAAGCAGAAGATAATAAGAGATGGCAAGAGTACATAGAAAATCTAAAAAAAAAAAAAAAATCTTCATGAACCAGAAAACCATAATGCTGTGATCATTCACTAGAGTCAAACATCCTAGAACATGAAGTCAAGTGGGTCTTAGGTATGATTATTATGAACAAAGCTAGTGGAGGTGATGGAATTCAGGTTAAGCTATTTCAAATCCTAAAAGATGATGCTGTGCTGCACTCAATATGAGAGTGCTGTACTCAATTACCAGCAGATTTGGAAAACACGGCCCTGGCCACAGGACTGGAGAAGTTCAGTTTTCATTCCAATCCCAAAGAAAGGCAATGACAGAATGTTCAAACTATGGTACAATTGGACTCATCTCACAAGCTAGCAAAGAAATGCTCAAGTTTCTCCAAGCCAGGCTTCAACAACATGTGAACAGTCAACTTCCACATGTTTGAGCTGGTTTTAGAAAAGGCAGAGAAACCAGAGATCAAATTGCCAACATCCTCTAGATCATCANCATCTCACAAGCTAGCAAAGAAATGCTCAAGTTTCTCCAAGCCAGGCTTCAACAACATGTGAACAGTCAACTTCCACATGTTTGAGCTGGTTTTAGAAAAGGCAGAGAAACCAGAGATCAAATTGCCAACATCCTCTAGATCATCAGAAAAGCAAGAGAGTTCCAGAAAAACATCTACTTCTGCTTTATTGACTACGCCAAAGTCTTTGACTGTGTAGATCACAACAAACTGTGGAAAATTCTTAAAGAGATTAGAATACCAATCCACCTAACCTGCTTCCTGAGAAGTCTGTATGCAGGTCAGGAAGCAACAGTTAGAAATGGAGATGGAACAATAGACCGGTTCCATATGGGAAACGGAGTATGTCAAGGTTGTATATTGTCACCCTGCTTATTTAACTTATACACAGAGTACATCATGAGAAACAGCAGGCTGGATGAAGCGCAAGCTGGAATCAAGATTGCCGGGAGAAAGATCAATAACCTCAGATATGCAGATGACACCACCCTTATGGCAGAAAGTGAAGAAGAGCTAAAGAGCCTCTTGATGAAAGTGAAAGAGGAGAGTGAAAAAGTTGGCTTAAAACTATCAGAAAACTAAGAGCATGACATCTGGTCCTATCACTTCATGACAAATAGACAGGGAAACAATGGAAACAGTGAGAGACTTTATTTTGGGGCTTCAAAATCACTGCAGATGGTGACTGAAGCCATGAAATTAAAAGATGCTTGCTCCTTGGAAGAAAAGTTATGATCAACCTAGACAGCATATTAAAAAGCAGAGATATTACTTTGGCAATAAATGTCTATGTAGTCAAAGCTATGGTTTTTCCAGTAATCATACATGAATGTGAGATTTGGACTATTAAGAAAGCTGAGTGCCAAAGAATTGATGCTTTTGAACTAGACTCTTGAGAATCCCTTGGACTGCAAGGAGATCCAACAAGTCCATGCTAAAGGAAATCAGTCCTGAATCTTCATTGGAAGGACTGATGTTGAAACTGAAACTCCATTACTTTGGCCACCTGATGCAAAGAATCTGGGAAAGACTGAAGGCAGGAGAAGAGGATGACAGAGAATGAGATGTTGGATGGCATCACCGACTTGATGGACAATGAGTTTGAGTAAGCTCCGGGAATTGGTGATGAGCAGGAAGCCTGGAGTGCCGCAGTCCATGGGGTCACAAAGAGTTGGACATGACTGAGCAACTGAACTGAACTAATGTTTATATACAACTGATTCACTTTGCTGTACACCTGAAACTAACACAATGTCATAAATCAATTATATGCCAATAAAATTAATTAAAATTAAAGAAAATTAAATCTAGGGAGTATTTTTTCATCCATGATAGTCTTTCCAGCTCCAAAATTCTATATATCTAATTAACTTTTAGAACCAAGTTGGCCAAAGTCAAGGCTTCAATAAAATTCTGAAGATATATTGCTAATCAAAAATGAATGAATCATTATATTCACAGGTATATTTCCTGTTCTTGTGAATATTCATCAAAATTTTATGTTTTCATTTCGCTGAGATACTCATTGTTCAAGTATTCATTTTACACTGTCTTAAATTGCTCACTTTTACTCATAACCTTTTCACTGCTAAACAATGGCAACTGATTTTATTCAAGGTCAGTATTGTAATGGAAGCTGATATTCATATCTCATGACTCAGTCTGGCTTAACAAGGTTATGGTAATTCACACCCATATTTATGACTTCTTTTAAAACACTTCACACAGAGAAATCCTGGATCTTTCTTCATTTGTGTTGGGCAGACATTTTTCAAAGTTAAAATGTAGCATAAAAGCAGTACTGCACTGTAAAGCAGGCTCTCAAGTCAGATATGAGTTTCAAGAGTTAGCCTTATAGAACTACACTAAGGATAAAAGTTTTTACTATTTACCTTAGTATTGCTAAGAGGCATATCATAAATTCTTGACTTCTGCCAAACACCTACGGCCACTCTCATGAAATATGCCAAGGCCAGGAACATTACAGTACAATGGAAAAATGAACATTGTAACAATGGATAGTATACTTAACATTTTGCTTGTTACTTGACTAAAAATATAGCTAACTATTTTGGTTAGCTGAATTGCTAAATCAAAATCCAATTTTCCCTATTTAGTGGAAAAAGCAACATGACAAAGGCTAAGTACTATCAATCCCCATATGCCCTTCTAGGCCTCTGACACTCTAAATGATCACTGAAAAGAAATTAAATAAACCTCTCTTGTGGAGCTTTATTCTCAAATTATCATAAGAAACTAAAGTTTGAAAGATATAAATATAAATCACTTTATTTATTAGACCAAGATCAAATAGATGAGAGAGGGATATAGATATTTTCACTGCTTAATAGGGTATCTTAATATACTGTCAAATTCATATTTTACAAAGACACTTACTTTGTAATGATAGTACATATCAGAGCCACCTTTTGGTCCATTTAAATAAGAATCTTGTCTTTGATAGAAGAGCTCTCATTAAAGGCAATATTTATTATCCTACTGCATTCTGCCTTTAAAATTTAAGATAAATCTAATAATTTTTCATCAGATAGTATAGCTGAAAATACATTAGTGACATTTCAATCCTAAGAAGAAAAAAGTTTAAATTGCTTAAATGTCATTCCTTAAATGATATTTTTTCCAATATTATTTTATTTTTGAAAAAAATTATAATAAACAAGTCTTATTTTCCTTATCAGACCTTTTGTAATTTAATGTCCAGAACTTTGTCACATTATTCTTCTGAATAGGATACCCTTCTTAGAAATTCACTTGTATGACCACTTAAGGTGAAAGTGAAAGTCACTCAGTCATGTCCTAGCCTTTGTGATCCCATGGACTGTAGCTCGCCAGGCTCCTCTTTCCATGGGGATTCTCCAGGCAAGAATACTGGAGTGATTCCATGCCCTCCTCCAGCAGATCTTCCCGACCCAGGAAACAAACCAGGGTCTCCTGCATTGCATGCAGATTCTTTACCAGCTGAGCTACCAAAGAAGTCCTGTATGGCCATTACCCATCATTTAATATACTATAAGTCTACTTCACCTGTTAAGCTTTACCAATCCTAGCAAACCACAATGAAAATCATTTAACTATAAAATTGTCAAATAAACAAATTATTTGATTTTAAATAAGCTATGCTATGTAAGCATAAATGTAGCTATGTGAGAATAAGACTGATTCTCAGTTTACTTGACTATAATTTCATGCCTAATTATTTAAATGGCATCAATATATTTAATATGAACAAATTGAAGATATATGTTAACTATGATGTCTATATGTTGTACAAAATATGTGTTCATAAAATATAGTGTAGCTGCAGACTAAATTATATTTTTAGAAATACATATATACAAATACTACACACAAACTTACTTTATTTAATAATCTATTTACCCAATTACTGTTAAGCCTTCTCTAACTCCTCTCAGCAGAAGTACTGCTGACCTCTTCCTCAACTTCTTAAGCTCTCCTATCCTTTAGTTTCTGTCCACATTGCAGTCCTGGTTTTACACCTACCTCTGTAGTCACCAGTTTTCAGTCTACTTTATATATCTTATTCTGAACTCTGCATGGTATCATAACTTCATCCTGAGTCCTGGTTTCTTTTCTCTTTACTTTCCCCTGAGGTATATTTCACTTAATTAAAGTTTAAACAACATGGTTACTATCCCATGCAAATCTTAATCACATGGTTTATTAGAAATATCACACATAATAAATCCAATGCTATTATTGTCCTCTTCCCATTATTTTTCCTTTTATAATCTTCCAATCTTGGGTAAAAATAAAAATCCATAATTTACCCTCTTTAGATAAACAGATTCCAGAAGAACTTATCATATAAGCTACATTAAGTGTGTTCATACGATTGCTTCTAGAACTATAAGATTAAATTTGTGTTGTTTTGAGTAGTAAAGACTGTGCCAATTGATTACAGCAGCAAGAGAAAAATTAATACAGATATTTTAAGGAAAAATATCTCAACATAGCAAAGGAAATACATTAAAATATATTCTCTGATTCATCTAATTTTCATTCATTAATATGAATTTTCATCTAATAATCCCCAGACACTTGAGTAAAATATGAAAGAGAAGCTTCAAGAAAAATTGGTTCTCTGACTTTGAAAAAAATAGAGTTAATATAGGAAACTGATAACAGATGAAAAAATATGAATATTTTAATAAAGAAATGAGAACCTATTTTATTCATACAATAAGAAGAGTCTAGATTATCTTCCAATAAAGCTTTTGGGAAAAGATGCTGTGGACAGAAAAGAAGAAAATCAGAAATTATATAATAGCCTATGAAATTAAAAATCAGAAATTCTCAGTATAAGTTTTAGTTATTAGACTGAGTATATATAAAGACTAAAGTATGACATTAACTAAAAAAATTAAGAAAACTTCTTAGAAAGGATGTTATTAATTTATAGTGAACTCTGACATCAGATTGTCAGGATACAAAATTGGATCCAACATCTACTGAATGTCTGAATTTGGACAAGTTATTAAATTTTATAATTCTTGTTTCCTTACATTTACACTGGGGGTACTAGTGTTAACACATTCAGAGATGTATTTTGAGGATTTTAAAGCTATTAAATAAAGAACAATTAGTGCAATCCTTGGGAAATAATATAAAAGATCTAACAGAGGTTGTAATATGTGCCAGTTGACTCATGGTATGTTTTAGCAATATGCAATTTATTGTTTTATATTTACTATCCACTTGCAAAGAACTTGTATAGAATGTCTATATTTTGGCATAAGACCTATACAAATCTCAGCTGACAGAATGTCAATACTTCCATGTTAAAAAGTACATTGCATTCTTAAACCTAAAGGAACAAGTAGTTACCACTAGACTTTTGAATACAATCAGCACCACATAGCAGAGAATGAGCTAAAAGATCAACTGGCGCAGAAGGAAAGAAGTACAGTATAGGAAAAGAAAGTTGAATTTTTCCAATAAGAATTTCTGAAAATTGAAACTATGTCACATCAAATACAATAAAAAGTGTTGCAATGAAAAATCTCAAGCTAAAAGCAAAATAAATTCCTTGGAAGTTAACATAGCATTGTTTAAACAAAATATTTAACAGATCGTAAGAAAAATGCTGAGAAATTTTGAAGCATGTATACTATGAAAGGAGACAAAAATTTGCAGTTACACATAATTTATAAAAGTCATCCATTGAAAGAAGTTTGAAAAAGAACAGATAAAACAGAGGCAGAAAAATAATGATGAAACTGCCATTTTCAAAACTCCAGAGATAGCTCAATTGACTTCTGTCTACCTAAAAGCAATAAATTTTGCTGAATAATGTATAGGCTTCTAAGTTTTAAATATAAAATCTATATCAAGACAAATAATACAGTAATTTTATAAAAATATTTCCATATTATATGATTTAGAGACTAAGATAAAAGTATTATGCCATCTTCTTTATTTAGATATAGAGCAAAAACCAATTTATACTGTAAAGTTGAAGTAGCATAAAAATATATTTAAGAGTATTATTTAAAACTATAAAACTAACAAATGGAAGTATTAAACATGTTCCCCAAAATGGGATCAATGGTTTCAAACAATATGAGTAACAGAAATTTCTCATTTTTGTAGTGGATAATCAACAGACTCAGTTTAAAGTTGACAAATCAAGGAAGAGATGAAATGCAGAGTGTTGAGAACTGTCAAATCAGGAATATTTCCAAAGTTTAATAAGTGAGGTTTTCCTTAATTTAATGTGTTTCTTTCTTTTAGGAACTTTGTATTCTTCCTCTAATTTTTTTTTTAATCATTTCTTCTACTACACAGAGGTATACTTCTACTCAAAGTATTCATTCAGAAGCTTTTTTTCGTGTTGTTGTTATGTACTCTTTAGTGAGACAGCCTTCTTTTAACAAGTTATATTTATATACATATTAACACGTAAACATAAAATTGATATTTATGGAACTTTAAAATTATTTCCTCAATTGCAGAGAAGTTTTTCATGAATTCTAATTAGCTTCCAGTAATTGAAAAACTACTGAATCCCTACTATATTCCTGGGACTCTTCTAAGCAGTGGCAATGAAAAAAAGAGCCATAATTTCTATTCTTGTGACACATTCAAAAGAAGGAGATAGAAGATAGAGAAGAATATATATTTTCTGAGGATTAAAACATGGAGTTATAAGAGTTATTAGGAAGTGTGACTGGGGATCAGGGTCTCCATTAAGTAGGATATTACTTTAAGTCCTCTCTGAGGTAGTGGCTGTATAATAAAAATCTAAGTAGCAAAAAAGAATCAGCTATTCAAAAGCTGCAGGCAGAGGATTCAATGCAGGGAATAGTAGACGCAAACCCCATGGGCTCTGAAAGCGAAAGTGTTAGTCGTTCAGTCCCGTACAATTCTTTGAGAACCCATGGGCTGTAGCCTGGCAGGCTCCTCTGTCCATGGTTCTCTAGGCAAGAATACTAGAGTGGGTAGCGTTTCCCTTCTCCAGGGTATCTTCCTGATCCAGGGACTGANAGCGAAAGTGTTAGTCGTTCAGTCCCGTACAATTCTTTGAGAACCCATGGGCTGTAGCCTGGCAGGCTCCTCTGTCCATGGTTCTCTAGGCAAGAATACTAGAGTGGGTAGCGTTTCCCTTCTCCAGGGTATCTTCCTGATCCAGGGACTGAACTTGGTCTTCTGCACTGCATCACATTCTTTACTGCCTGAGATACCACGGAAGCTTCCCATATGATAAGTGTAAAATTAAACTATAGCAGGTAACTTGTTGACTATGAAGACTTTCCACAGTGAATGTATATTTGCTTTATTCTCTCTTTAATATATTAATTTTTCTGAAAAGTGGAAATCCTTTAAATTAAAACTCAACCATAACAAAGAGATAATTGTAAGAGATTATAAGAAATTGAATTATCAAGGGTATAAGTACCTTAACAAATTCCCCATTGAATTATTGATATATGCAGTATATACTAATGAATCAAATAGCAGAATAATATTGTCTTACTATAAGCCCATATTGTCATCTTATAAAAAGGCTGTTTTCTAGTTTTTGTGCGAGATGATCATTATGAATGTAGAATACATTTTTTTTGTACTCTCATACAACCCAGGTCAGCATGTAAAAGACTTTTTTTTAAAAATTCATGAATATATTTTAAATGAAATAGTAAGAAAATTCATACAGCTAATTTAGAATATCCTGTAACTTCCTGTGAACTTGATAGGGGTAATGTTATCTTGTGTTATATCAGCATAGTCTGAGAGAATCTACTGTAAAAACTGAACTGCATTTGTTAAAAAGAAATGAATCAAATATACATAGTCATTGTTCATGACACTGCCATTTTTAATAAATATATTCTAACTATTTAGTGACAAAGCCACCCATCTGTCTATGCTTTCTTAGTCTTACTCAGCTTATTCAGGCACTAAAGCTTGTCAGTTCTAAACACCAGTTGAATTAAATTAGACTAAACTAGGCAATATTCTAATAACTTCAGATTTACAATAGAATTTAAGTTCACCCTTCATGTAAATCCTTTATATAGTAATCTAAGGATCTCCAAAAGTCTATGCTGTCTTAAACAACCTACTTTTTCAACTTTTTTTTTGTTTACAGTTGGCGTAATCCACACAATCATGAATTATAGGTTTCAAAAGGCTGTAACAATATCATATATCATTCTATTCTCCATAATCAGAGGACAAAAACTATGGCCTGGGTTCTGTTTTACTTGATGTTGGTTCATATGACCCCAGTTTTGACTATAAATAGAGAATCACAGCATTTAGTTCTGAGTATTACTGCTTGCTTTGATCTATTTGGATATTGTTGACCCTTACTGATCTTTACCATATTTTATGGAGTACTGGGAATTGGACAGTTAACAGGTCACACTCCTTGCGGTTCTACAATTTCTAAAATCTTGATTTTCCACAAAGTAATAAATTTTAAACATTTATGTCTGTAAGTATGTATATATAAATGACAGTGATCCCAGAGAAAGCATTAGTTCCAGATCTGAGTGATAGAGAGTTTGACATAAGCATGAATGAATAGATACTTATTAATCACATATCATGCAGGTACAAAATCTTTAGGTAAATAATTGTCAAATTTTAATGTGTATAAGATTCAACTGTGGTTCTAATTAAAATGTAGTACCAGATCCACTCCCCAGAGATAATGATGAATTAGAATAGCTCAATCCAAGAGTCTGCATTTTTATAATACCCCAAAGTTTCTATACAAGTGACCATTGCCATAAATAAAGATATACTAAATCTGTAGGTATTAACTGGGGAACGTACTTCAGTCACTACTACTTGGAGAGTTGAAATCTGAATTCAGATTACTCGAGTGCCCTCCCGTAAGTCATATCCTTTAAGTTCTAAGTATATTACTTACCCAGTAACATCTATCCACAAACCAAAGCAATAAGCTAAACAAATGTGTCCACAATTTAAGAAAAACACATTAAGAAAAATCTGATTTTCTTTCTTGTCCATTAATATTGTAATATTTCTAGAATGTATTTTGTGTGCTTATGATAAATTATAACTTATAAAAAACTGAACAAACTTGAAATTTGAGCCAATGTATGCTATTATCTGAACAACTGATAAATTAACCTGTGTACTCAGTAGTTTCTGTCCCAGTGATTCATAGACTTTCAAGAGGAAACAAAGTGCTATTCTCCCAAGCCAACATATACTATTAGTATAATGAACTATCACTTTCATACACGGTATCACTAGAAACATGAATCATTTTTTAATCATATGAACAAGTAACTATGTGCATAAGTAATTGATAAATGAAAAAAAAGCCCAGCAGCAATACCACTACCACCAACAAAAATCTGTTACTTTGCCTTAAATTGCTTGATTAAGGTATGTTTATGGAAACACCTTTATTAAACATTGATGCTAAAGTGAAAATAATCTCTGGATTCAAGAGTTGAGATAGAAAGTAGTATAGTTAATTTCAGAAGAGTTTAGACTACTTACTCTCAAGTTACTATTGATATTTGTTGTTATTTACATGTAAACAGTTCTATGCATACTTAAAAGTCAATATGCTTCTTCTGAGATGCTCCCAAAAACACCAAATGTAGGCATAATTTAGCATAGATAATCTGAAAATTTTCACCCGCAAGATCTACTTGTTCCTGTTATTGGAATATAAGAACCGAGATATATTGCAATAGGTAGGAGTAGGATATTAGTAGAAGACAAAAAGGAACATAAATGCTACCCTATTTTGCAAGTTTCACTACATTGATTGTCAATTCATATACTACAATTAAGAACAATAGTTTTCTTATAATTAAAACATGTGATTCTATAATTTTCTGACTTTTTTCCCTAGTTCCTAAACATTGTGCCAATCTTAAAATCCATCACTGCTTGCAAGGGAAGAAAGCATCTGGAAATAATATTTTTACAGTTGAAAATTTATTTTACATATTTCAGTTTAAGTCTGTTAGTTTTCCACTTGAACTTACTGTTATAAAAAGAGTTAATTTCTTAAAATACATAATTAGAAATTAATGACACAGAAAATAGCTTTGACATTTGAGTGTTCTTCCTTTGGAATTTAAGATCAATATTTCTTTAGTATCTGATTTAATACATTTATGCTTTACCAAAAGACATACTGCTGCTGCCTAACCAACAGTAAAAGTTATGAACCAGATGTCAGCTTGCTGGCAATGTGATACCTAATGTGTCTTAGGTGACATACTCTGCAATATGGTACTACATGAATGCCAATTCAATGTTTTCAACAGGGGATCAATTTTTACAGACTTTTTATTATAAAATACCACATATTTTAAAAAATGAACTTAAATTCCATTCCATCAAAAATACTAGTGATGAGTGAGAACCTTATTCATTCTTCAGTATATTAAGAATATTGGGTATTTATGCATGAAAGTAGAGTTTCCCAGATGGCACAGTGGTAAAGAATCTGCCCTCAAATGCAGGAGACTCTAGAGATGCAGGTTCAGTCCCTGGGTCAGGAAGATCCCCTGGAGAAGAAAATGGCAACCCACCTGGTATGCTTGCCTAGGAAATTTCATGGACAGAGAAGCCTGGTGGACTGTAGTCTATGGGGTTACACAGAGTCAGACATGACTGAGCCACTGAGCACCCCATATAATCCATGAAAGCTTTTAAGAGAATAAAACTCCTAATAGTTCTCATTACAAGAAAAAATATATTCTTTTTCTTTTATTTTGCATCTATACAAGCTGATACATGTATTATGTNCAGGAGACTCTAGAGATGCAGGTTCAGTCCCTGGGTCAGGAAGATCCCCTGGAGAAGAAAATGGCAACCCATCTGGTATGCTTGCCTAGGAAATTTCATGGACAGAGAAGCCTGGTGGACTATAGTCTATGGGGTTACACAGAGTCAGACATGACTGAGCCACTGAGCACCCCATATAAGCCATGAAAGCTTTTAAGAGAATAAAACTCCTAATAGTTCTCATTACAAGAAAAAATATACTCTTTTTCTTTTATTTTGCATCTATACAAGCTGATACATGGTCAATAAATTTATTATGGTAATCATTTTATGATGTATGTAAGTCAAATAATTATGCTGTCTACCTTAAACTTAGACAGTGTTGTGTGTAAAGTATACCTCAACTAAACTGGAAGAAATAAAAATAATGATAAACATGATGCAAAAATCATCTAAAATCAAGTGGTAGAATATTTATTTGAAAAGTATTAATATATATTTTTTTATTATACCGGAAAATCTGTAAAATCTTCTAAAGAAAGCCCAAACCAATATTAAAAATAAAACTATTACATGCATGGAATTTGCTTCTGAGATTCACAGCAAATAACAAGGGTCAGACATGAATTTTAAAATACTAAGACCTTTTCCTTCCCAAAGTTCAGGGAGATCAACCATCTCAGTGGTAAGGCACTGCATTTGTTACCTAGGAATTAAGAGTGTATGTAAAGAAAAACAAATAAAGAAACTATGAATAAATAATCATGAACATAATCTGTCAGAGATCTTGGTTGTAAGCAACAGAAACCTACTTTGGCTACCCTAAGTTTGAGTAGGAGTTTATGTTTACACACATACTTACATAACATCCCCCTATACACACAAACCTACACTATAGATTTACGAAGAACTTAGACTTCTGGATTTGAATAGAGGAAGAAATACTAAATTGGTAAGAAATTTATGAATAAGAGCAATTCTAAAATAAGGGGGTAGAAAAACAACCATAGTGTACTAGAAATATTCCTACCTAAATGTTGTCCTCACTAACTAGAGAATGCCAACATTAACTGACACTGTCACCAGGTGTCAGCTATGATAATAACTGAATACCAGTATTCCTTTTGATCTTTACTTCACTATAGCAATATTCAGACTTCAAGGTATACCATCCAATTGGATGAACATCAGTTATGTACATAGCCCCATACTACTGGAGGTTTGGGGAAGGTGTTTCCCCCACTTCCATATGCAAGATAGTAGGCAGAGTACTATTTATTACAATCACAAAGAAAAATGGAGAAGCTGCCTAAATACAATTGGTGATGGATTCAGACAGCCAAGGAAAACATTCAAATGCTCAAATTCATATAATAGGGACTAGTTATGAACAGAAAGAGGGGTGCAAAATAGATGATTTCTAAAAATGTAAGTGAAATTCACTTAACATAAAATTAATCATTTTTATTGTAAAAGGTACACTTAAAATTTAAGTGCACAATACAGTATTCTTAACCATAGGCACCATATTGTACACCAGATCTCTAGAACTTATGCCCATTTTAAACTATTTCAACATGTGTTGTTTCATGGAATTTAGTATGTTTACAATGTTGTTTAATTACCATCTCTGTCTAGTCTCAAACTATTTTCTTTTTTTTTTTTTTTTTAACTATATTCACTAACCAGTCACATCCCATTCTTTTTTCTCAGGCCTTGATAAAAACCAATCTGCTTTCTATTTCTACAGATTTACTTATTCTGAAAAAGTCATATAACTGAAATCATATAACATGTAAACTTTGTGCCTGACTTCTTTCACTTGTTTTTTTCAAGGATTAACCATGACACAACATGTACTAGAATGGCATCCTTCTTATGAATAAATAATATTCCACTGTATGTATATGCCATCATTTTTTTATCTATTCATCCCTTGACGGACATTTGGATTGTTTCCTAATTTAGGCCATTGGAGCTATTGCTTCTATGAACAATTATGCAGAAATATTTGATTATTCACACTCCATTCCTTAAAGTATATACCTAAGAGTAGAATTTCTGAGTTATTTGTAGTTGTTCTTCAGTTGCTAAGTCATGTCCAACTCTTTTGCAACCCCATGGACTGCAACATGCCAGGCTTCCCTGTCCCTCAGCATCTCCCAGAGTTTGTTCAAACTTACATCCATTGAGTCGGTGATGTCATCCAACCATCTGATCCTCTGACATCCTCTTCTCTTCCTGCACTCAATCTTCCCCAGCATCAGGGTCTTTTCCAATGTGTCAGCTCTTCCCAACAGGTCCCCGAAGTATTAGAGCTTCAGCATCAGTCCTTCCAATGAATATTCAGGACTGATTTCATTTAAGATTGACTAGTTTGATCTTGCTGTCCAAGGGACTCTCGAGAGTCTTCTCCAGTACCACAATCTAAAGCATCAATTCTTCAGTGCTCAGCCTTCTATATGGCCCAACTCTCACATCCGTACATGACAACTGGAAAAACCATAGCTTTGATTATATGGACCTCTATCGGCAAAGAGATGTCTCTGCTTTTTAACATGTTCCCTAAGTTTGTCATAGATTTTATTCCAAGGAGCAAGCATCTTTTATGACTCATGATGGCAGTCACAGTTCACAGTGATTTTGGAGCCCAAGAAAATAAAATCTATCACTGTTTCCACTTTTCCACCTTCTATTTGCCATAGCGTGATGAGACAGGATGCCATAATCTTTGTTTTTTGAATGTTGAGTTTTAAACCAGCTTTTTCATTCTCCTCTTTCACTTTCATCAAAAGGCTCCTTAGTTCCTGTTTGTTTTTTGCCATTAGAATGTTATCACCTGCATATTTGAGGTTGTTTATATTGCTACCAGCTTTCTTGTTTCTAGCTTGCTCTTCATCAGCCTGGCATGTCACATGTTGTACTCTGCCTAGAAGTTAAATAAGCAGGGTAACAAATACAGCCTTGATGTATGCCTTTCCCAATTTTGAACCAGTCCTTTGTTCCATGTCCAGTTCTAACTGTTGCTTCTTGATCTGCATACAGGTTTCTTTGTAAGGAGGTAAGGTGGTCTGGTATTCCTGTCTCTTTAAGAATTTTCGACAGTTTGTTGTGATCCATACAGTCAAAGGTGAGATCACATGGGATTCCCTGGTGGCTCAGACAGTAAAGCATCTGCCCACAATGCTGGAGAACCAGGTTCGACCTCTGGCTCAGGAAGATGCCTAGGAGAAGGAAATGGCAACCCACTCCAGTACTCTTGCCTAGAAAATTCCATGGATGGAGGAGCCTGATGGGCTACAGTCCATGGGGTCGCAAAGAGTCAGACAAGACTGAGTGACTTCACTTTTTTTACACAGTCAAAGGCTTTAGCATAGTCAGTGAAGCAGAAGAAGATGTTTTTCTGTTTGCTTTTTCTATGATCCAACGGATGCTGACACTTTGGTCTCTGGTTATATGAGTTCTATGTTTTACTTCATGTAAAACTTCCAAAATATTTTCTGCAACAATGGTTGAAAGAGTTCACATCACCACCAGCCAAGTGGGAAGGCACTGTTTTCTCCACATTTTCATTAATATTCATTTTATGCTTTCTATTTTTTTATCCACATTATATTGATCCTAGTGGATATAAAGTGGTATATCACCATGGCTTTCATTTCCTTCTCTAACGACTACTAATAATAAGCACCTTTTTCATGTGCTTGTTGGCAAATGTATATCTTCTTTAGAGACAGGTCTATTCATGAACTTCATACCCATCTTTAAAACTGAATTGTCTTTTTATATTGACTTGTAAGAATTTTTTCATACATTCTAGGTACTGGACCCTTATCAGATATTTGTATATTATCTCCTATCCATGTAGGGATACTTTTTTTGATACTTGCTTTGATATAAAAACTCTTAAATTTTGATGAGGTCCAATATATTTCCTTTTGGTGTCATATCCAATATACCATTGTGAAATCCAATGTCATGAAAATTTCCATTATGTTTTCTTCTATGGGTCTTTACTTTCTCCAGGGGATCTTCCTGACCCAGGAATTGAATCTGGGTCTCCTGCATTGCAGGCAGACTCTTTATTGACTGAGCTATGAAGGAAGCCCTATAATTTTAGAATGTATGTTTATATTTTTAATCCTATTTGTGTTAGTTTTTATATTTGGTGTAAGGTAAGAATCCAGCATTATTTCTTTAAACTACTTGTTGAACAGATTATATTTTCTCCATTGCATTATCTTGCTTAAATAGTTTCCACTGATAAATGTGTTCATTTCTGAATTCTCAATTCTATTATAACTATCTGTATGACCAAACTTATTGCTTTGAATATTATATGTTTTGTAGAAACTTTGGAAATTGAGGAGTTGAATTTTCCAAGTGTGATCTTCATTTTCAATATTGTTTTGGCTATATGGAGCCCCTTGCAATTCCATACTAATTTAGGGATTAGTTATTCCACTTCTAGGATAAAAAAAAAGAGGCCATCAGACTTTTTATAGATTGCATTCACTTTATAGATTGTCTTGGGTAGTGTTGTTGTTATTCAGTTGCCCAGTTGTGTCCCACTACAACATGCCACCTGTCCCTCACCACCTCCTCACCACCTCCTGTCCCTCACCACCTCCCAGAGTTTGCCCAAGTTCATGTTCAAGGTATTGGTTATTCCTTCCAGCCTCATCCTCTGTTGCCTTCTTCCCCTTCTGCCTTCAATCTTTCCCAGCATCAGGGTCTTTTTCAATGAGTCCACTATTCACCAACTTCTTTGGTTGGTGAACAAAGTATTGAAGCTTCAGCTTCCGCATCATTCCTTCCAATGAGTATTCAGGGTTGATTTCCTTTAAGATTGACTGGTTTGATCTCCTTATTGTCCAAGGGACTCTCAAGAGTCTTCTCTAACACCACAGTTTGAAAGCATCAAATCTTCAGCACTCTGACTTCTTCTTGGTCCAGCTCTCACAACTGTATGCGACTACTGAAAAGACCCTCACCTTGACTATATGGAACTTTGTTGGCAAAATGATATCTTTGCTTTTTAACACAGTCTAGGTCTGTCATAGCTTTCCTGCCAAGAAGCAATTATCTTCTGATTTCATGGCTGCAGTCACAATCCATAGTGATTTTAGAGCCCAAGAAGAGGACATTTGTCACTGCTTTCACATTTACCCCTTCTATTTGCCATGAAGTGATGGGGCCAGATGCCATGATTTTAGTTTTTTTAATATTTAGTTTTAAGTAGGCTTTTTTACTCTCCTCCTTCACCCTAATCAAAGGTTCTTTAGTTAATCTTCACTTTCTGCCACTAGAGTGGTTATCATATACATACCTGTGGTTGTTGATGTTTCTTCTGGCAGTCTTGATTCCAGCTTGAAACTTATCCAGCCTGGTATTTACCATGTGTTCTGTGTCTGTGGATAAGTTAAATAAATAGGGTGACAATAAACAGTCTTTCCTCAATCCTGAGCAAGTCAGTTGTTCCATACAGGGTTCTAACTGTTGCTTCTTGACCAGCATACAGGTTTCTTAGGCCATGGGGAGCATTGCCATCTGAATAATAGTCTTGCAATCCATGGAAGGGGATTTTTTTCCCATTTATGTAAGTTTTTTTTTTTTCATTGTTTTCAGCAATCTTGTGTGATTATCAATCCTAATTCTTCTTAAATCAATTTTGCAATTCTGGTATTTCTAGGAATTTGTCCATTACTTCTAAGGTATTTAATATGTTAACATAAAATTGGTAATAGAATTTTCTTATAATCATTTATTTATTTCTATAGGGTCAATGGTAATATCCTCACTTTTCTTCTGGTAGTAATCATTTGTATTGTCTCTATTTTTTCCCCAGTCACAATAGCTAAAATTTATTGATTTTTTCAAAAAACTAACATTTACCTGCCAGAACAAGATGGTGGAGGTATAGGTGGACATGGAGTATATCTCTCATAGATACATTAGGAATACACCTTCAGACACAGAAGTGCATGCAGAACATCAGCTGAGAATGGACAGGAGTACTCGACCAGAGGAAAGAATATATAGAACCATGGAAAACTCAGTAGGATGAAGGAATTAGGGCAGAAAACAGGTGTGTTAATAGCACTGGATTTGCCCTCAGTGGGTGGGCAAACTGAAGCAGGGGTCCATTCCCCACATCAGGGCAATTGTCTGAGTGAGAGGAGAAACACTTAAGGCTGGAGTGAAACAGCTGATCTGTGGCAGCCTAAATGGAATGAGAATCAGATAGTCGTTTCTGCAGCCATACATATTCTGGACAGGTACACAGGTCACGTGGAAGGCGTAGTGGCTAGGAGCTGGAATTTAGGGATTGTGGAGCAATCCCAGAACAAGGGTTGCTGTTGACTGTGGAGAGACAGGTCGTCGAGGGGATGTGAGGGAGGAGACTGTGGTGCAAAATGCCTATAGAGGAAAGCTGGGCAGGCATGGAAGTAAGGCGGTACTGCTCTCATTCACAGGGGCAGGGCCTTCACCATAGCCTCTCTCCCCTCATATACCAGCGGCAGCAGCTGAACAATAGAAAGGCTGGTCCATCAAACGCCTGTGCACTTAACTACAGAGTAGGCCCCCATCCAAGGTGCCCCTTTACGTGCCTGATGCGTGAATCTACAAGTAGGACCCTAACCAGGGTGCCCCTTTAGGGGCCTGATGTGCTGATCTATCAAGTAGGACTCCAGCCAGGGGGGTTCCCTCTATGTGCCCAAACACCGAACAACAGAGAAGGACTCCAGGAAGGGAGCCCTCTAAGTACTTGAAGGGGTGGAGCTACAAATATCCCCAGCTAAAAGAGAAGCAAAAAAGACTCAGATAGGGCCATAACTCCTGGAATGGAGGCAGTCCGTGTCCTTGCACCCTGTGCCACCATGGTCCTCAGAAGCCAAGCAGCTGTGCCAACCTCACACTCAACTCTAACTGGGGCAGAGCTGCCACAGATAAAAAAAATATTCCATCTATACACTCAGAGTTGCTTCAGTCACACCCAACCATTTGCAACCCTGTAGACTGGCCTGCCAGGGTTCACTGTTAGAGAAGAGGGTTTTCCAGGGAAGAATACTGGAGTGTATTGGCCAGTAGTGGTTGTCATACCCCTACTATGCACTATATTTCCTGCTGCCCTGGTCACCAACTCCCCTGAATATCTGGTGCTGCCAGAACCCCTGTGACCCAATCTGCTGAACTACCTCCACACCTGGTCCTCACAGGGGCAAACCCAAGTCACTCAGGGAAGCCTCAGGAGCAAACCCCAGTGGACTACCCACATGCAGAGATGGAAATAAAAGCACAATTGAAACCCAGGGGTAGTGTGGCTAAGGAAGAAGACCCAAAACCTTCCCACAAGCTGTACAGCTGCAGATTAAATCCACAGAACCAACTAGGCAGACTCTGTGTCTACAGAATATATAAAAGGTCATTGAGAGCTCCCAGAAAAGAAAATGCATTAGTTCTGATAGCTATGGACATTGGAGGCAAGAATACATAGGAGTAGGATCAGATTAGAATCTGAGCTGCCTCCACAACAGTTCCAGAGATCAGCACAGTGTTGGAGGGCATTCTAGGGAGGTGAGATGGACTCAGACTCCCAGTGAAGGAAAGGACTCTGACAGCAGTGAAATTTCTTATTCTTATGCTTTCACTTGTTCTGTAGATTTTTGGGGATTTTTTTTTCCTTCCCCCCACCATCTGTTGTAGTTGTTGATTTTACTGGTACTATGAAATCTAATTGAACTTATGAGCATTTTTTTTTCCCCTCAGTCACATTTTTTTTTGTTGTCCTAAACCTCTGCCTCTACTTTGGGCTTTTGCAGTTCTGTGGAGTTTTATTTTTTGTTTTTCTATTTTTTCTTTTAATTTTAATATTTAATGTTTAAAACTATTGTTATTTTTCTACATTTATTTCTTTGTTTGCTTTTCCTACTGTTCTTTTCCCCTTGCAGCTAACCTTTAATGTATATAAGTCTTCTTTAATTATCTCTTGACAGAGGATGAGATGGTTGGATGGCATCACCAAGGGAATGGACATGAGTCTGAGTAGGCTGGGGGAGTTGATGATGGATAGGAAAGCCTTGGCATGCTACAGTCCATGAGGTTGCAAAGAGTTGGAAGCAACTGAGTGACTGAACTGAATTTGCATATCTATTCTTTTTGCTTTACTTTCTCTCCTCTTCTCTCAACATATTTGTTAGTTTTGTTTTCCTTGCTTTTTTTCCCAATTGGCATCTTGCTTTAGTTTTGTTTTCCAGTTTGTGTCTTAGTTAGACTTGTTCTTAACTGGTAGATATAATTTTTGGTTTCCTTTGTTCTCCGGGTCAATATATTGTACTTTATTTTTGTTGGATTGTTTTGACTTTGCTTATGGGTATATATGCATATGTGTGTATTTCATTATTTTAATTATTATTTGCTTAATTTTGTAAGTTCCATTTGCTTAATTTTGTAACTGCCATTTGTCTGCACCCTAACCAGGGTGCCCCTTTAGGGGCCTGGTGTGCTGATCTATAAAGTAGGACTCCAGCCAGGGGGNTGTGTGTATTTCATTATTTTAATTATTATTTGCTTAATTTTGTAAGTTCCATTTGCTTAATTTTGTAACTGCCATTTGTCTGCACCCTAACCAGGGTGCCCCTTTAGGGGCCTGGTGTGCTGATCTATAAAGTAGGACTCCAGCCAGGGGGTTTCCTCTATGTGCCCAAACACATAGTTTTTGGTGTCTTATTTTGGGGTATTTGTTTTAATCTCTCTTAATGCCATAACAAACCACTTGTGGAATCTTCATTCCTGACAGGATCAAACTCTGAACATACGGAGTGGGAACACGGACTCCAAAACCATACAGTACCAGAGAATTAACCCTAGGGAGTATCAAATAGTGAGAACTCACAGAAGTGAAATGATTTGAATAAAAGACCCAGCATTATGCAATCAGCAGCAGCATGCCATGCAGGATGCCTAATCTAAACAACAAGCAAAACTAAAATACAAACCCAATCATCAGCAGACTGGATTACAACCTCACCCAGCAGGTGCCCATCAGAGGAAAAACAAAAAAGCAAACAAAAAACTCAGCACAAATCTCACTCTGTACGAAGATTACACAAACCATTGGACCAAACTTAGGAGGGCAGAAATCAAAAGGAAGAAAGAATTTAACCCTGAAGACTGGGAAAGGGAGAACTGAAACACAGTAAGTTTTAAAAAATCATGAAAAGGCATAAAAATACTACACAAATGAAGGAACAATTTAGAAATATAGACGTTCAAATAAATGAAGAGGAAACATGCAAAATACCTGAAAAAGTATTCAGAATAATGATAGTAAAGATAATCAAAAACCTTGAAAAAAATGGAAAAAATTCAAGAATCAATTAACAAAGACCTAGAAGAACTAAATAATAAATACCCAAAGACAAACAACACAATTACTGAAATCAAAAATACTCTAGAAGGAATCAACATGAGAATATCTGAAGCAGAAGAACAAATCAGTGAGCTGGAAGATAAAATGGTGGAAATAACTTCTGAAGGTCAGAAAAAAGTAAAAAGAATAATAAAAAAAATTAGGATAGTCTCAGAGACCTCTGGGACAATAACTAACACACCGACATTTGAATTATAGTGGTCCCAGAAGAAGATGAGGGAAAAAACGGTATGAAAAAATTTTTAAAGAAATTATAGTTGAAAATTTCCTAAACATGGAAAAGGAACATGTCAATCAAGTCCAAAAGGTGCAAAGAGTCCCGTACAGGATTAACCCAAGGAGAAACACACCAAGACACATACTAATCAAACTAACAAAGACTGAACACAAAAAAAGAACGTTAAAAGCAGTAAGGGAAAAGCAACAAGTAACATACAAGGGAAGCCCCATATATTTGCTGCTGCTACTAAGTTGCTCCAGTCATGTCTGACTCTGTGTGACCCCACAGACGGCAGCCCACCAGGCTCCCCCATCCCTGGGATTCTCTAGGTGTGAATACTGGAGTGGGTTGCCATTTCCTTTTCCAATGCAGGAAATTGGAAGTCTCTCAGTCATATCCAACTCTTTGCGATCCCATGGACTGCAGCCTACCAGGCTCCTCCATCCATGGGATTTTCCAGGCAAGAGTACTGGAGTGGGGTGCCATGGCCTTCTCCACCCCATACGTTTAACAGCTGATTTTTTCAGCAGAAACTCTTTAGGCCAGAAGGGAATGGCACGATATATTTAAAGTACTGAAAAGGAAAAAATCTACAACCAAGATTTTTGTACCCAGCAAGGATCTCATTCAAAACTAATAAAGAAATAAAAAACTTTTCAAGCAAGTAGAAGTTAAGAAGACTCAATACCACAAACCAGCTTTACAACAAATCTTAAAGGAATGTAAATGGTCAAGAAATACAAAAGGAAGAAAAAGATCTACAAAATCAACCCCAAACAATTAAGAAAATGGCAATATGAACAGATATATCAATAATTGATTCCAGTTCAGTTGCTCAGTCGTGTCCGACTCTTTGCGACCCCATGAATCGCAGCACGCCAGGCCTCCCTGTCCATCACCAACTCCCAGAGTTCACTCAGACTCACATCCATCAAGTCAGTGATGCCATCCAGACATCTCATCCTCTGTCATCACCTTCTCCTCCTGCCCCTAATCCCTCCCAGCATCAAAGTCTTTTCCAATGAATCAACTCTTCGCATGAGGTGGCCAAAGTACTGGAGTTTCAGCTTTAGCATCATTCCTTCCAAAGAAATCCCAGGGCTGATCTCCTTCAGAATGCACTGGTTGGATCTCCTTGCAGTCCAAGGGACTCTCAAGTCTTATCTAACACCTCACTTCAAAAACATCAATTCTTCAGCGCTCAGTCTTCTTCACAGTCCAACTCTCACATCCATACATGACTACTGAAAAAACCATATCCTTGACTGGACAGACCTTAGTCGGCAAAGTAATGTCTCTGCTTTTGAATATGGTATCTAATTGCTTTAAATGTAAATTGAATAAATTCTCCAACCAAAAGACACAGACTGGCTGAATTAATCAAAAGCAAGACCCATACATATCCTGTCTACAAGAAACCCACTTCAGACCTAAAGACACATACGGACTGAAAGTGAGAGGATGGAAAAACATGTTCCATGCAAATGGAAAGCAAAAGAATACTGGAATAGGAATCTTCATATCAGAAAAAAATATATAAGAAATAAGGACACTATAAAATAATCAAGGGGTCAACCCAAGAGGAAGAACATAACAATTGTAAATATTGATGCACAAAACATAAGAGCACCTCTATACATAAGACAAATACTAACAGACATAAAAGGAGAAGTGGACAGTAACATATTAATAGTAGGAGACTTTAACACCCCACTAACACAAATGGACAGATCATCAAAACAGAAAATTAAAAGGAAACACAAGTCTTAAAAGACACATTAGATGAGCTGGATCTCATTGATATCTTCAGGACATTTCATCCAAATGCAGAAGAATACACCTACTTCTTAAGTGAACATGGAAAATTCTCCAGGAGAGACCACATCTTAGGTCACAAATCAAATCTCAGTAATTCTAAGAAAATTAAAATCATATCAAACATCTTCTCCAACCACAATGCTATGAGCCTCAATATCAATTATTAGAAAAACATTTCAAGAAACACAAACACATGAAGATAAAATGTTTCTAAATAACCATCAGGTTACTGAATAAATTTTAAAAAAAATCTACAAACAAATGACAATGAAAACACAACAACTGAGAACCTACGGGATGCAGCAAGAGAAGTTCTAAAAGGGAAGTTTATAGCAACACAATCCTACTTCAAGAAATAAGAAAAACTTGGAATAGACAACCTAGCTATATACCTAAAATAACTGGAAGATTAATTTTTAAAAATTAGTAGAAGGAAAGAAATCATACAGATCCTAGCACTTCAATTCAGCTCATTTCAGTCACTCAGTTGTGTTCAACTCTTTGCAACCCCAAGAATCGCAGCATGCCAGGCCTCCCTGTCTATCACCAACTCCTGGAGTATATCCAAACGCATGTCGATTGAGTCAGTGATGCCATCCAACCATCTCATCCTTTGGCATCCACTTCTCCTCCTGACCTCAGTTTTTCCCAGCATTAGGGTCTTTTCAAGTGAGTCAGCTCTTTGCATCAAGAGGTCAAAGTATTGGAGTTTCAGCTTAAATATCAGTTCTTCCAATGAACATCCAGGACTAATCTCCTTTAGGATGGACTGGTTGAATCTCCTTGCAGTCCAAGGGACTCTCAAGAGTCTTCTCCAACAATACAGTTCAAAAACAAAATTCTTCTGTGCTCAGCTTTCTTTATAGTCCAACTCTCACATCCATATTATGACTACTGGGAAACCCATAGCCTTGACGAGAGAGACATTTGTTGGCAAAGTAATGCCTCTGCTTTTTAATATGCTGTCTAGGTTGTGGATAACTTTCCTCCAAGGAGTAAGTGCCTTTTAATTTCATGGTTGCAATCACCATCTGCAGTGATTTTGGAGCCCCCTCAAAATTAAAGTCAGCCACTGTTTCCATTGTTTTCCCATTAATTTGCCATGAAGTGATGGGACCAGATGCCATGATCTTAGTTTTTTGAATATTGAGCTTTAAGCCAGCTTATTCACTCTCCTCTTTCACTTTCATCAAGAGGCTCTTTAGTTAGTTCTTCTTCACTTTCTGCCATACGGATGGTGTCATCTGTATATCTGAGGTTATTGATATTTGTCCTGGCAATCTTGATTCCAGCTTGTGGTTCCTCCAGCCCAGTATTTCTCATGATGTACTCTGCATAGAAATTAAATAAGCAGGGTGACAATATACAGCCTTGACGTACTCCTTTTCCTATTTGGAACCAATCTGTTGTTCCATGTCTAGTTCTAACTGTTGCTTCCTGACAGGCAGATCAGATGGTCTGGTATTCCCATCTCTTTCAGAATTTTCTACAGTTTATTGTGGTCCATACAGTCAAAGACTTTGGCATAGTCAATAAAGCAAATATAGATGTCTTTCTGGAACTCTCTTGCTTTTTCACTGATCCAGTGGATGTTGGCAATTTGATCTCTGATTTGTCTGCTTGTTCTAACACCAGCTTGGACATCTGGAAGTTCACGGTTCATGTATTGCTGAAGTCTGGTTTGGAGAATTTTGAGTATCACTTTACTAGCATCTGAGGTTAGTGTAATTGTGTGGTAGTTTGAACATTCTTTTTTTTTTGGACATTTATTATTATTTTTTAAATATAATTTATTTTAATTGGAGGTTACTTTACAATATTGTATTGGTTTTGCCATAAATCAACATGAATCCACCACAGGTATACACATGTTCCCCATCCTGAACCCCACTCCCTCTCTGTACCATCCCTCTGTGTGGTCTCAGTGCACCAGCCCCAAGCATCCAGTATCATGCATCAAACCTGGATTGGCAATTCATTTCAAAGCATTCCCTTTCTTAGGGATTGGAATGAAAACTGACTTTTTCCAGGCCGGTGGCCATTGCTGAGTTTTCCAAATAGGCTTGCATGTTAAGTGCAGTACTTTCACAGCATCATTTTAGGATTTGAAATAGCTCAACTTGAATTCCATCACCTCCACTCACTTTGCTTGTAGTGATGCTTCCTAAGGCCTACTTAACTTCACATTCCAGGATGTCAGGTTTTAGGTGAGTGATCACACCATCATGATTATCTGGGTCTTGAAGATCTTTCTTGTACAGTTCTTCCGTGTATTCTTGCCAGCTCTTCTTAATATCTTCTGCTTCTGTTAGGTTCATACCGTTTCTGTCCTTTATTGAGTCCATCTTGTCATGAAATGTTCCCTTGGGATCTCTAATTTTCTGAGGAGATCTTTAGACTTTCCCATTCTATTGTTTTCCTCTATTTCTTTGCACTGACCACTGAGGAAGGCTTTCTTATCTCTGCTTGCTATTCTTTGCAGCTCTGCATTCAAACGGGTATATCTTTCTTTTTCTCCTTTGCTTTTCGCTTCTGTTCTTTTCACAGCTATTTGTAAGGCCTCCTCAGACAACCATTTTGCATTTTTGCATTTTTTTTTTCTTGGAGATGGTCTTGATCCCTGTCTCCTGTACAATGTCACAAACCTCTGTTCATAGTTCATCAGACACTCTGTCTATCAGATCTAGTCCCTTAATTCTATTTCTCACTTTCACTGTATAATTGTAAGGGATTTTAAGTCTATGCCCCAACCAGTAATGCTGAAAACGCTGAAGTTGAATGGTTTTATGAAGACCTACAAGACCTTTTAGAACTAACACCCAAAAAAGATATCCNAGGATTGGGGGCAGGAGGAGAAGGGGACAACCGAGGATGAGATGGCTGGATGGCATCACTGACTCAATGGACATGAGTCTGAATGAACTCCGGGAGTTGGTGATGGACAGGGAGGCCTGGCGTGCTGCAATTCACGGGGTCACAAAGAGTTGGACATGACTGAGCGACTAACTGAAATCAACTTATTTAGGTCATACCTGTATGGTCTAGTGTTTTTTGCTCCTTTCTTCAATTTCAGTCTGAATTTGGCAATAAGGAGTTCATGCTCCGAGCCACAGTCAGCTTCCAGTCTTGTTTTTTGCTGTATAGAGTTTCTCCAACTTTGGTTCCAAACAACATAATCAGTCTGATATCAGTGTTGACTGTCTGGTGATGTCCATGTGTAGAGTCTTCTCTTGTGTTGTTGGAAGAGGGTGTCTTCTATGACCAATGCATTCTCTTGAGGAAATTAAATTACTATTATTAAAACATCTGCAAATATCTTTATTACTTGGCAGATTTTTGGATAGATATGGATTTCAACATTAAAAAGAATTTATTTCAAAATAAAGACAGTCAATTGTCAAATAGGTCAACATGAGGAATCATGTTTAAAAGAAAGTCTCTGACTATTTCATTCTTTACAGATTATATCTACTTCTATAACACAAAAAATTAAAGGAGTGCATTATTGTTATGAAATACTTAATTTCTTCATCACATTTCTTTTCACTCTGTACCTCTATATAAATAGCTAATCAGAAAAGAACACATCTATCTATTCAGAGTTAAATATAATTTACTTGAGAATTTTTATGTGCTTCAAACATGATAGAGATTAGAATATCTGAGGTCACACTGTAATTACAATTTTTAGCTTCTATTTCCAAATTACAGACTTTATTTTCCCCCTGTGGAAATACAATTTTTAACTGAATAATTAGCCACATGAAGAAAACGAAGTTTTCCTGACTCCCCAGTGACTAAGTGTGGTGAAGTTCTGGTAAGCAGAGATATAATTTTAGATGTCTATGTGAAAGCTGCTGGGAAATTTATTTATTGGACAGCTTATATGAATCTTTTGCTCATCCTGACCTCTCCTCCATTTGCTCAAGAATTTAGATGTTATAGATCAATATATGTCTTGGACATCATTTGAAAATGAGAGCCATAGCCTTGCTATGTAGGCCTAGAATCCTAGAATGTGAAATACTGAGAATTTGTGTAACAGCTCTGTCACCCTAAACATGGGAGTATCACCTCCATATTTGTACAACAAATTAAAGCAATCTTTGATCTTGGTTAACCCACTAATAACTATTGCATGCAGTTAAACCTATCTCTGACTTTCAAATCTTCTCTAGTTACACCATCACAAAACCATCTGTCCTCTTTTTTTTATTTCCTATCATTTTACCTCTAACTGGCATGGTACAAGTTAGCATTTGTAAAGATCCAAATTTGTATTTTATTGGTGGGATAGTATGTATCTATAGTAATAAAATACATCTATACTTAATATACAGTTGGGGGGATGAGTTATTCATCACAGATAAAGTGAGTATATTTTACAAATAATGAGAAAAGTCAATTATCTATGCTTCCCGCTTCAGTGAATTGCATATATGAAGATGGATGAGAACAGTATCTCCAACCAAATATTGTATAATAGAAACTTCATACAACAAAGAAACTGTGCTTTAATGAGAGGTTTTGTCAAGATAATGGCCTAAGCGGCCACTTATACTAAGATTAGATTTGTATTTTGTATAGGCAAGAGTTTCTCATCAAGCATCTGCAAACTCATTTCCACAGCAAAATATCTTTAGGTACAAGGGTTAAATTGAAGGCAAATCCATAAACTTAATTCCTATAAAGCATTCCAAGGGGTAAAAGAAAAAGTAATTCATGACCAAATAAGAAACTACTGCTCTGAGATGGAAAGAATGTTTCCACTAAAGAAAGCAAAATTTAAAATAAACTGGAAAAGCCTTTCACTTAAAATAAACTTTTTATTTTTTTAAAGGATAAAAATTTAAGATTAGGATTACTATTTTTCCTGTTAAGCCAATTGTTTATTGGTGATAAGTCAGAACTGATAAGCAAGAAGTGGCAACTGTTCTGGGCTTTCTGATAAGATAAATGCATGTCTGAGGTGGAAGATTAAACCCCTAACTATCCAGAGGCCTGTGATGTTGTTGTTCAGCCACAGTCATGTCCAACTCTTTGTAACCCCATGAACTGCAGCACACCAGTTTTCCCTATCCTTCACTATCTCCCAGAGTTTGCTCAAATTCATGTCCATTGAGTACATGATACAATCCAACTATCTTATCCTCTCTCACCCCTTCTCCTCTTAGCTTCAATCTTTCCCAGCATCAGGATCTTTCCCAATGTGATATTTGTGAGGGCTGCAGTTGTCTAATGTCTGGGAGCATACAGGACTATTTCATTCAATGAATATCCTACACTTTCTCTTCTCAAAAAGCAGCACAGGGCTGTGAAGGCCTCTACATATTTTAGATCTACCATACAACTCAGGAGTACTGCTTAGTTTGTATATCAGCTATCTCAAAATACTTAAAAGAGCAAGATAGGTCTGAGCCAAATTTAGTATAAGATATACTGCTGCTGCTGCTGCTAAGTCACTTCAGTCGTGTCTGACTCTGTGCGACCCCACAGACGGCAGCCCAGTGGGGTCCGTNTTAGTTTGTATATCAGCTATCTCAAAATACTTAAAAGAGCAAGATAGGTCTGAGCCAAATTTAGTATAAGATATACTGCTGCTGCTGCTGCTAAGTCACTTCAGTCGTGTCTGACTCTGTGCGACCCCACAGACGGCAGCCCAGTGGGGTCCGTCATCCCTGGGATTCTCCAGGCAAGAATACTGGAGTGGGTTGTCATTTCCTTCTCCAATGCATGAAAGTGAAAAGTGAAAGTGAAGTCGCTCAGTTGTGTCTGACTCAGCGACCCCATGGACTGCAGCCTACCAGGTTCCTCCATCCATGGGAGTTTCCAGGCAAGAGTACTGGAGTGGGATGCCATTGCCTTCTCCAGATATCCTGCTACTTAAGACTATATACAACAAAAGTTCCATAGTTCTAGAGTTATCTGTAAAGATAAGGATAATCTAGGTAATTGATAGCTAAATAAAAATGGTTAAAATAGAAAAGCATATTCAATATATAATTTATTTTGTGGAACTATTTGGAATTCCAAATGATTGAAAACTTAATGCTGCTAATTAGGTAGAAGCTAACTAGGATAATATAAAATTAGATTTAACAGTCTAATTTGATTTGTGTGTGGATAGTTGCTCAGTTGTGTCCAACTTTTTGTGATCCTATGAACTGTAGCCCAATAGGCTTCTCTGTCCATGGGATTCCCCAGGCAAGAATACTGCAGTGGGTTTAAAGTCATGGTGTCATCTGCATATCTGAGGTTATTGATATTTCTGCCAGCAATCTTGATTCCAACTTGTGCTTCTTCCTGCCCAGCGTTTCTCATGATTTACTCTGCATAGAAATTAAATAAACAGGGTAACAATATACTGCCTTGACGTACTCCTTTTCCTATTTGGAACCAGTCTGTTGTTCCATGTCCAGTTCTAACTGTAGAACTGGAGGAGAAGGGCTTACAAATAGCTTAGAAAAGAAGAGAAGCTAAAAGCAGTTGAGTAAAGGAAAGATATCCCCATTTGAATTCAGATTTCCAATAATAGCAAGAAGAGATAAGGGAGCCTTCCTCAGTGATCAGAGCAAAGAAATAGAGTAAAACAAGAGAATGGGAAAGACTAGACTCTCTTCAAGAAAATTAAGAGATACCAAGGGAACGTTTCATGCAAAGATGGGAACAATAAAGGACAGAAATATGGACCTAACAGAAGCAGAAGATATTAGGAAGAGGTGGAACTAGAAGCTCTATAAGGTAAGCAAAAACAAGACTGGGAGCTGACTGTGACTCAGATCATGAACTCCTCATTGCCAAATTCAGATTTAAACTGAAGAAAGTAGGAAAATCCACTAGACAGTTTGGGTATGACCTAAATTAAATCCTTTATGATTATACAGTGCAAGTGACAGATTCAAGGGAATAGATAGATTTGATAGACAGAATGAGTACCTGAAGAACTATGAATGGAGGTTTGTGACATTGTACAGGAGGCAGTGATCAAGACCATCTCCAAGAAAAAGAAATGCAAAAAGGCAAAATAGTTGTCTGAGGAGGGCTTACAAATAGCTGAGAGAAGAAGAGAAGCTAAAGGCAAATGAGAAAAGGAAAGATATTCCTATTTGAATGCAGAGTTCCAAATAATAGCAAGGAGAGATAAGGGAGCCTTCCGCAGTGATCAATTCAAAGAAATAGAGGAAAACAATAGAATGGGAAAGACTAGAGATCTCTTCAAGAAAATTGGAGATACCAAGGGAAGATTTCATGCAAAGATGGGCACAATAAAGGACAGAAATATGGACCTAACTGAAGCAGAAGATATTAGGAAGAGGTGGTAAAAACACACATAAAACTATACAAAACGATCTTCATAACCAGATAACCATGATGGTGTGATCACTCACCTAGAGCTAGACATCCTGGAATGTGAAGTCAAGTGAGCCTTAGAAAGCATTAAGTATGAACAAAGCTAGGGGAGGCGATGGAATTCCAGTTGAACTATTTCAAATCCTAAAAGATGATTCTGTGAAAGTGCTGCAATCAATATGCCAGGAAATTTGGAAAACTCAGCAGTGGCCACAGGACTGGAAAATGCCAGTCTTAATCCAATCCCAAAGAAAGGCAATGTCAAAGAATGCTCAAACTACTGCACATTTGCACTCATCTCACACACTAGCAAAGTAATGCTCAAAATTCTCCAAGCCAGGCTTCAGCAATATGTGAACCATGAACTTCCAGATGTTCAAGCTGGTTTTAGAAAAGGCAGAGGAACCAGAAATCAATTTGCCAAAAGGCAAGAGAGTTCCAGAAAAACATCTATTTCTGCTTTATTGACTATGCCAAAGCCTTTGACTGTGTGGATCACAATAAACTGTGGAAAATTCTGAAAGAGATGGGAATACCAGATCACCTGACCTGCCTCTTGAGAAACCTATATGCAGGTCAGGAAGCAACAGTTAGAACTGGACATGGAACAACAGACTGGTTCCAAATAGGAAAAGGAGTACATCAAGGCTTTACTGTCACACTGCCTATTTAATTTATATGTAGAGTACATCATCCGAAATGCTCAGCTGGATGAAGCACAATCTGATATAAAGACTGCTGGGAGAAATACAAATAATCTCAGATATGCAGATGATACCACCCTTATGGCAGAAAGCAAAAAATAACTAAAGAGCTTCTTGATGAAAGTGAAAGAGGAGAGTGAAAAAGTTAGCTTAAAGCTCAACAGTCAGAAAACGAAGATCATGGCATCTGGTCCCATCACTTCATGACAAATAGATGGGGAAACAGTGGAAACAGTGAGAGACTTTATTTTGGGGATTTCCCAAATCACTGCTGATGGTTACTGCAGCAAAATTAAGAGACACTCGCTCCTTGGAAGAAAAGCTATGACCAACATTGACAGCGTATTAAAAAAACAGAGACATTACTTTGCCAAAAAAAGTCTGTCTAGTCAAAGCTATGATTTTTCCAGTGGTTATATATGGATGTGAGAATTGGACTATAAAGAAAGCTGAACACCAAAAATTGATGCTTTTGAACTGTTGTGTTGGAGAAGACTCTTGAGAGTCCATTGGACTGCACGGAGATTCAACCAGTCCATCCTAAAGGAAATCAGTTTTGAATATTCATTGGAAGGATGATGCTGAAGCTGAAAGTCCAATATTTTGGCCACTTGATGTGAAGAATGTAGTCATTGGAAAAGACCCTGATGCTGGGAAAGATTGAAGGTGGGAGGAGAAGGGAACGACAGAGGATGTGATTGTTGTATGGCATCACTGACTCCATTGACATGAGTTTAAGTAAGCTCCGGGAGTTGGTGATGGACAGGGAAGCCTGGCGTGCTGCATTCCATGGGGCTGCAAAGAGTTGGAAATGACTGAGTGACTGAACTGAGTCAGGTGAAGTATGTGTAGCATATACTTTCCTAAAGGTAAGACAGAGAGAGTATTGTATATCATGGTAATAACACAATTTTATGTATGTATGTAGTCTATAAGTTGTGTCTGACTCTTTGCAGCCCTATGGACTGTAGCCACCAAGATCTCCTGTCCTTGGGATTTCCCAGGCAAGAATACTAGAGAATGTAAATGTATAGTTAAAAGTAATTTACTTGACTGAAGTTAAAGATTTTAAAAAGCTCAGTCTAGGTTAAACCTCATATAATGTTGAGATTTATTTCTGGATGGTACTGTATTCTTGTTCTAGTGTAAGATTTATTTTCTACTTAATCTCTTCTTCCATCTTTCCTCTCCTCTCTCCTTCCTTCTTTTTTCCTTATCTTCTTTCTTTCCTTACTTCACATTTCCTTCTTCCCCTTCCTTTTCCTCTCCTACCCCTTTACCTTTTCTTTCTTCTCTTATTACTCTTTGTTCTCTTTGTTGAATAAACATCACTATAAATTTGAGGTTTTTATATTTAAAGGTGTTGAATAAGATGTAACTAAAAGTCAAGTATTATAAGAGGCTGCCAATGAATATCTGAATATTAGGAAAGCAAAAAAAGGGCCAACTTTTTCTCTTATATTAGATTTCTATAACTACTGTAACTAATTACCACACACCAAGCAGTCTACTAATACTTCTGTTTTCTTCCTTCTATGGACTTATATCATTATATTGGGATCACCCTGATTATCAAGAGTTATCAAGATCCTTAACATTACTAACATCTTCAAAATCCCTTTGCCATAGTCACTGGTTCTAGGGTTTAGAACGTGGACAGCTTTGGAGAAGTCATTATTTTGCCTATATATCTCTGCTCTAAAATTCATTTTAGATAGGAGACTACCTGTTGCTGTTGTTTAGCCACTCAGGAATGTCTGACTCTTTTGTGGACCCTGTGGACTGTAGCCTACCAGGTCCCTCTATCCATGGGATTTTCCAGACAAGACTACTTGAGTAGGTTGCCATTTCCTCTTCCAAAGGATCTTCCCAACCCAGGGATGGAATCTGCTTCTCCGGGTCTCCTGCATTGTAGGCAGATTCTTTACCACTGAGCCACCTGGGAAGCCCAGGAGACTACTTAGAATACTGCTTTTCAACAAAAATATAATGTGATACACAAACTGAGCCGTGTGTGTAAATTTTATATATTTTTAATTTATGAAAATCATATTTATGTATGAAACATTTTAAAAATCATTGATACTCATTTTAATAATAGTCAACATAACCCAATGTTTAAAAACTACCTCAATATGTATGTAAAATGCACATATAAAAGAAATATATTTACATATGTTTCATGAATATATAAAATATAAACAGAAATACTAAACATATATCTTATATATTATTTGTTCTTCACACTAAATTTTTAAATCAAGTTCATATTTTCACTTACAGGCTCTTTCAATTTACACTAGTCACATTTTAAGTGTATAATAGCCACATGTAGCTAATACCAACTATACTGGACTAATAATTCAAGTTATGCCTTAAATTAAGTTCAGTACTTAAATTAAGTTCAGTACTCAAGTACTTCTGAGTTAAGAGAACTTTGGGATCCTATCTGATTTTTTCATGAAAGTTATTAAATTCAAGAGTAAGCTTGACCTAATTGTGATTATTATCTAAAATATGCTGTTTTTTTCCTTTGATTTAATTTATACTGCTATGAAACTCATCAGTGTGGGGCTTTTCACTATGTTTTAAATATCTAATTTCCATCATTTTCATCCTCTTAACTTTTCTTAAACAATCAATTCACTATAATTAAGTTTCAAAAATAAAATTATATGGTAATATAAACTTATTTATATAATTATAAATATATGATCTTGTACATGGAACAGTAGTGAAAGTTAAGACACTAGGAAATAATTTATAAACAAACACAAAAATTATTTTCAAATGCACCTACTCCTAAGATGAAAATGTACATGTACACAAACATACACTACTTTAAAATCATTTTTTTAAGCATTCTGCAAATCAAGTGTTAAAGTTATTTTGCAAAATTCAGTTTTTATGATTTTCTCTGGTTATTAATTTAAATATTATATTAACATATTAAAACAGATATATGGTTAAAGTAGAATGTAATGGCATGTCCTCTTTTTTCTTTTATTATACATTTTTTATTTCTATATTATTTGTATACAAATATACATTATATATTTTCTTTTATACAACCATGTTATTAACAAATGAAAAATGAAAAGTCTGTATCTCAGTGGTATATTTTATCTCTAGAAATCCAAATGGATATTCTTGGAATATATTAATATTTCTTCAGATTCAACTCTTATTTGATCCCTGTATCAGAAACCCATCTGAGAAATTTCTTATAGCTCAAATTAACATAAACAAAATACCTTTTGTGCAACTGTTTATATTTACATTCCTAAAGCTATACTACATATTGCTTTGATTTTTATTTTTATTAAGAGGGCTTAGATATTTTATTTTTTATTCTGAATAAATATGCTTTCCACATGGTGGTGTTTATCTATCTAGACATACACCAGTTTCTGTACATATGATATACATGTGTTTATACATGTTCATAAATATGAAATATATGTAACATTTATATATTTGTCATTCCACATAGTACTTGAAACAGTCAAATATCATGAAATTTGTGCTGAAATGAATTTTTTGTTCAAGTAAACTCCTACATCCTTTACATCTTCAAAGTTGGTTTTCATTGGTTATTTTTTTCAAATGCTTTGTGTTCCAAATAAAATAAAACTCTGTCAGTGATCCAATTAGCTTGAAAGAAGCGGTGTATGTGTACATGTGTCTTTTTACTTCATAAAAATCAAATCAAAGAGTGAGCGGTTACCAGTTGGTTATTTAAAATGTTTTCAAAGACACAAATTCTTTATATATGCCTCTGTACTATCATTTTCAGGTCACTGGACTCATCCTCAGTTAAGCTGCTATTATTTTTAAACAGTGGCTACAAGAGCTCTAGGAACCATATTCTCATGTTTTAATTCTTTCTAGATGTGTTTTCATTTGATTGAAGATCCAAAGGATTCATTGTCAAGTATTTTTATCCCCAGGTCAAAGAAAGACCTTTAGAGAAACATAAGTACTGACTTCACCTCACATCTCATTATCCAGAAATGTGCCATATAGCCACACTTACATTCACCAACAAGAGAAAAGGAACAACAAAGACTGTCTTGGGCCTGTCATGATTCACTCCTGAGGCTGGGAATAGAGATTAAACAGAAGAACAAATAGAGTCATAATTAAATCTAGAGAAGTGATAGTTGCTTTCATTATCTTCAGAGAGATCGACTACTAACAAAATTAGTTAACATCTTATCAGATACTTTCTAACATTTTCCACTTTAACATTTCCACATTATTTTTTCATCTCTGTTAGGAAAAGTGTCATTCTTGTTCTTGACCAGACTGAGTACCCTGTAAGTTTAAGTTTCTGTTTAGATCAATTCATTTCTCCTTTGTGCATTTAGAAATAATTCTGTCCTCACTTAAAAATTTTTCATATAGAATAGCATTTTCATAATTTTAACATTAGACCCCATTAAAATTTAGTAAAATCTCTTGGAGAATTTACTTTAAATGTTAAGTTTTTATTCTTGTTGAATTTTTAGCTATATGTGATCTCATAATGCCAGATCTTGAGATGATACTTCTTATGTTCAAATTTCATGTTAATTTTATTACTGAGTTATTTTCTATGATAAGACTGCATGTTTATTTTTTCAATACCTCTATTTTTCATTTCCTTAGACACAGTTATACCTCCTCTACTATGATAGTAATAATACTTAATTAATGTATACATTTACCCTTTATATTCTCAGAGATATTGAATTAAAACCTCTCTTGAATAGCATTCTCAAGTTGAACATATTTATTCTGGGGAAGTCCTCTCATCCTTTGTTATGAATCAATTTTTACAATTTTAAATTACGATCCAAAAAATCAAATCTCACAATTGAAAACATGACTGTTTTTAATGTATTCATTCATCAACATTATTTTGAACACAAGCAATGAGTCAGCACTGCTAACTTTGCTGAGCAATATGTTAATAATTAAGGCAGATATAATCAGTCTAGAAGCTTATAGTCTAAGTAAAATTATAAAAAATTTTAATGGTTAGTTCATTTCTGGCTTCTCAGGTATCCAGAACTAAAGCCTCAGTAGGAAAAAAAAGAAAAGAAAGTCAATGTATGCTGCTGCTGCTAAGTCTCTTCAGTCGTATCCGACTCTGTGCGACCCCATAGATGGCAGCCCACCAGGCTCCCACGTCCCTGGGATTCTCCAGGCAAGAACACTGGAGTGGGTTGCCATTTCCTTCTCCAATGCATGAAAGTGAAAAGTGAAAGCGAAGTCGCTCGGTCATGTCCTACTCTCATGACCCCATGGACTGCAGCCTACCAGGCTCCTCCGTCCATGGGATTTTCCAGGCAAGAGTACTTGGATGGGGTGCCATTGCCTTCTCTAATTACAATGTATACTACAGTATAAATGAAAGAGGAAAGAGGTTTTTATGATAAATAATATCATTTAACATTTTTAATGAATTTATATCAACTATAATGGCAATGTTAAAAGTGTCAAAAGTTAAGAAGTATTTTAAAATATTTTGTTAGATTAACTGGAATCCTTTTTCAGAAGAAGAGCTACCTCCTAGACTGGTTTTTGATATACATCAATTCTTGTAACATCTTCATGAAGATGGAAAAACCAAGGGCAAAGAGTTAAATAATAGATGAGCTGAATTGAAATCATGAATATCCAGCTTTCCAAAATTCTATGTTCTTAACCTCAGTTCTATGTTACCTCTCTACAAATAATTTGAACTATGTTATCCCTAGACTTCCTTGCCACTAACAGAAAAGTACCTTGGTGGCCAGTACACTTATAAGACTCCAAACATTAAATATAAATACAATATTTTATGGAATAATATGCTATTTGTTTTTAGATTTCAATGAAATGGTTCTGAGGCTGCAAATTAATAATCAAACAAACATAGATTAACTAGAAAGGCACAATTCAGGTCAATGCTTGAAAAACAATTGTAAAAGCAACAGATTATTTTTTTGTTCCAGTGTTTTTTATTATGACAAACCTGTTTTAATGCTGCAAAGTGGTATGCACTTTGGAGTGATAGCTGTTATACTTTGAGTGTCTATTGATTGAGAAAAATTTACAATGTTGTAATTTTCTACAAATTTAGTAATACATTTAAAGGTGTTTATATGCATTAATCACAGTAATATATGGATGCATTGGGAAAATAATGCCTAAACATTGAAATGCATTCATTTGGTTAACAGAAAACTTTTATTCTCACAGATATATAGTTTGGGTGATGTATAAAATGATTATTTTTTAACATTAGAAGAGAAATATCCTACATTTGACTGCATAAAGGAAAAGATTTTCCACCCTATCTCCCAGAAGCAAGGATTCTGTGATGTAAGAACAATTTAACTTTCTCTTAGGAGTAATACATTTGATAGGTGAATTTGGGAGAAGACACTCACCATATCACTTCAAGTTCTTTTACATTTTCCTTTTCAGATGTCCCTGCTGTCTTTATATAGAATGCATTCTCTGCTCTTAGACATATGGTAAGCTCCACATATTTAAGAAATTCTTATATTTGTCCATCTGTTCAAGTGATAAGTGAATAAAGTTGTCTAATTATAGACACAACAGTTAGCCCTCTTCACTACTCACAAAAAGTCATATCATTTAATTAGCTTTACCAGTAATATAGTGACATTTGTTCTCCACTTGTTTGGCTTATATTTTATTTTTCACTAAATTCTGAATTTTGGAAGATAAAAAGTAGCATTACTTTTCCTAAAATACATGTCATAATCTAATATTCTTGAAATGTTAAGATAGTCCCTTCCAAAGGTAAGCAGTGAATAAATACCTGAGAGATAAGAACCATTATTGACAATCATTTTTATTATTTAAAACACTTTCAGTATAAAAAGCCACCAATACATAGTTAAGTATATATAGCTAAGTTTTCTATTCGTAATAAGTATAGATGTAATTTTAAATTCTCTAGATTGAATATTTAGTATATTTGAATCAAATGCTGCTTTTGCTGCTAAGTCACTTCAGTAGTGTCTGACTCTTAATGACCCCATGGACTGCAGCCTACCAGGCACCTCCATCCATGGGATTTTCCAGGCAAGAGTACTGGAGTGGGGTGCCATTGCCTTCTCCTATTTGAATCAAATATAAGTGTGCAAATTTGGTCAAAGACCACATACTTGGGGATTTCTGGACATAATCCATGAATTTGGATGAAATGAAACAAACCAAAACTTAGGCTTCTAGAAGAAAGGTTTTCTTATACTTTTTTAAATTTTAAAAAGCTAAATAAAATTAAAAATTTAACTTTATATTATATGGGTTAGCCACAGACTATTATATGCTTGCATCATGTTTTTAAAAGAGAGTAATGCAGCCTCTATCAAGGAGCTGCTCAGTAGTTTCATCACACAAATATGCCACATTTTCCCTAGTTATTTTGTATGAATAAAAACATTTATTTCAACTTTCTTCTAATTAAGTTTCCTAATTTAGCCTTTCAAGCATGCAGTTCTGATGAGCATGACAGCAAATAAAATAAGGCTATTATATGTTAAACTGTTTTCTGAACATAATTTTTGTTGCTAAGGAAACAGCATTTCCTTTCCTCATAGGATACATTTTCAAATTCCTGTTTATGTTAAGAAATTCTAACTGTATTTAGGAATTAGAAGACTCCCTATGAATGAAATACATACAGCTGCAAAACAACTTAATCTTATATTTCAGCTGAATTAATATATTCACCAAACATAATTTTCAGAAGTGGCTCTGAGTCTAGTTGGTTTTTGTTTAGCATAACTATTTGATGCAATTTATCCCTCCATTATTTTTTATTTTCATCACCTTCAATTATTTAATTTTAATATATCTTACTAATTTTAAAGCACTTTTAGTGTTTACCCAGAATGCAGTCCTATGTGCCTTAAAGTTAAAACCAAGTATAGAATCAAATTTGGGCTTCCCTGGTGGTTCAGTGGTAAAGAACCCACCTGCCAATGCTGGAGACATGGGTTCAATCTCTTGGTCAGGAAAATCCTGTTCTCCTCTGGGTCAGGAAGTAAATGGCAACCCACTCTAAAATATTCTTGCCTGAGAAATCTCATGAACAGAGAAGCCTGGCATGTCACAAAGTATCAGATATGACCTAGCAACTAAACAACAGAATTAAGTTCAGGCCTTGATTAAGAATATTTTTTAAATCTCAGTAAAAGGGACAGAAATTTCCTCAGAGGTCAGGATTTTGTTTGATATTTATATTCCTGGACTATCAGATTTTCAAAACAGGCATGTAGCTGCATGAACATACATAAGGCTATTTCTTCCCAAACGTGTCAGAACATTATTCTAAATACTAGAATCTCTGATTATCACAGTTTTCTTTAAACACTGTTCTTTATGCAGTTCATCATATTTTTCTTGTTTAAAGTTTAGTCATACATTCATGACTTAGTCTATCATGATCATGTTACCACAAATAACTTGCTTAAATTTATGAAGGACCATTAAAGCTAGCTCTATAATTCGTCTCTCACAGCTATTGTTACTACAAACAACTTAAAGAATAGTACAACTGGTATTAGACTACTGTTCCAAGTAAAAATATTCCTTGTAGACAATATGAACATGAAAAAACATACATCTTTGCTCTGAAAAAAGACAACATAGATATTTTAAAGGTATAATATATATTAACATTTTATTGTGACAGTATATAGGGAAAATATCCCACGGATCCACTAAAATTAGTGACATTTTTTATCATATCCTGGATTTTTAGAGTGTGTGTGTGTTTATCATGCATGATAAATAGTTCCTTCATTTTCTAATCATAGCTAAGGCTAACTGTTATGCAGACATATTAATTCAAACACTATTGGGTATATTCTCCAACATTTTCAGTTAACTATTCTCTTACAGAAAGTCCAAAGGGATATAAGACTTCTTTGGAGTATTAACAAGTAGAAAGAGAAACCTGAGAACAGTGGTCCCATCTATAGGAATTAAATAACTTTATAGTGTCTTCAAAAAATATATTTTTTATTTTGGCTGACATAATAAATGGGACCTTGCCATGGGAATATAAAGGGCTAGCTTTTACTTTCTTATAATTAAATAGCCTAGGGAGGGCGGGAAGATGGCGGAGGAATAAGACGGGAGACCACTTTCTCCCACACAATTTCATCAAANGGCCACATTCTTAGAGTGCACACCCCTGGCCTTGGTGAGCTTAATTAATGCCACGCTATTTGCATTCTTACCGGCAAGTCAGCACACCAGTATTCCCCAAGGCACCAGGAGACTGGGACTCAGCATCGCTTCACTTGTTCTATATAGAATAAAACTGAGGCTAGAAGCCACTGTGAGAGGGCCTCCTAGAACCACACCCTCCATCCTGAGGAGAACCATCTTAACACCACAGGCAAGATAGGAATCTGGTAGAGAAGCTTACCTTGTGTCCTAGGAGCTCCTTTGGGCAGGTGGGTTGGACCTGTTCAGAGCTTTCTTTTCCACAGCACTGAAACTAGAAAGTCAGAAAAGAGCTTTTAGGGAAGGTAATGAGAGGGCACAGAGGGAGAAGTAGCAGTTACAAGTCTGGGTCTCTCTGTAAAGGACTGGGATTGCTGAGGCCGCAAAACATCTTTCTGGGGAGAGCGTGGTCATATAGTCATGCTGGCAAAGCAGAAAAATGACTTCACCAAAGTGTCCACCTTTGATGACAGGAGGTGACTGAAGGCAAGCCAAACAAGGCAAGAAGCTGACAGTGCCTGTGCAAACTGCTGTTTGTAGACCGGAGTTGGGTCTTTAGATTTTTCCTTTTGGCTTTGCCGAGTAGCTAATGTTTTATGAGCTTCAGGAAAGTCTCATTAGCTGAAGAGAGCCTGGAATAGAGCACGGAAGTGACCACAGAGAACCCCAGGGGCTAAAATACTGCTGCTCAAAGACTGGCCAGCCAACAGGTATCCTGCCTTAGGGCTGCCCTTCAAAGACAAAGGAACCTGTGTGCTGTCTGACGTCCTCGGGGCGGCTGTGGCTGAACAGAATAAACGGTTGGCAACTTCCAGGACAGACCTGTGACATACAAGAACTGGGCTACCTGAAAACACCTGGCCAGGAGTTCACTGCTGCTTCCCTGTATCACAGTGGCTGAGAAGTCAGGACACCGTTGGCCTGGCCCATCTCCCTCGGAAGTCTTTCTCGATTAACCGCTGGCAGCTGAAGAGCGCTACACCGGCAGCACGTCCCCACAGCACGTCCTGGGAGAAACGGCGCATGCCTCCCTCACGTACCCCTTTGTCTCACAACTGGGGGAGCTGAGTGAGGATCAGGGAGGCAAGGAACTTGCTCCAGGTCATGAAGCTGTTCTGCGGCAGAGCTGGAGCTAGAGATAAGCTTTTCTGACGTGCAGATCATGGTTGTTTCTGTTACACCACAGGGCCACTCTTGACAGAAGCTGGTGTTTACTTGGGCAGCTTTGTCTCTCTGGGTGCATGTCCAGACTTCCTCTTGTCAGCTCTGTGTTAGACCTTTTTCTCTTCTAGATTCTACATATCATGCAAACGGTGACTCCCACGAAGGCAGAAATACAATGCTGCTGTCTGGCTTCACTCAATTTATTCTTATTTTTAATCTAGGTGATTAGAGAGAACCTAGCTTGTGCATAATATTTGTTGCTGTTCAGTCGCTCAGTCACATCCAACTGTTTGTGACCCCATGGACTGCAGCATGCCAGGCTTCCCTGTCTTTAACTATCTCCCTGAGTTTGCTCAAACTCATGTCCATTAAGTCGGTGACTCAATAATCTTTAGAAGATGAAATTTGAAGGAAGAAGTCGCTTACCGTTGAGTGGAAGGTGATGAGAGTCCCATTTCCCTTTTCCTTGTCTCTAAGGTAATCATTATAAGCTTCTTCATACATGGTCTGAACATGTCGTATTGCCTGAAAAAAAAAAATCAGGAAAACAAAGGGACATGAGTGGGAAGTTTTAAATGTTCTCCTCTCATCAAGAGAAAAGCCCTCTTCTCCATCCTTCAAGAATATGGCCTTTCCATGTGTTTATTTGGACTTAAGGGTAATTCTGCATATATGGACCAGATTGTAGGTTCTAGAATTTCTAAGATGCTTCTGATGGAAGGATAGACTAACCAAAAATAATCTTCACAGAATAGAAAGATTTCTTAGGGTGGAGGTTCTCAGCCCTGAATGGACAGCAGCAAAAACTGAACCCCAGGTTTCTGGGCCCCACCCAGGTGATTCTGATGCACAGCCAGGGTAGAAACCTATGCATTCTTGAGACTCCCTTGGTAACAAATACTCAAATCTTTTCATGACATGGTTTAAAATGTGTTCATGACCAAGTAAAACTGTTTCAGCATTTAAATACCATAGAAAGTACAGATAATGCTTTTTCTAGTGTAACCGCATGTGACCCCCAAATCCATAGACTCTCAAGAAGTCATAAGATCCAATTCCTCCAACTTACATATTTGAGGTTAAAGGAATTTGAGTAAACTCCAGGAGGTGGTGAAGGACAGAGAAGCCTGGTGTGCTACAGTCCATGGGGTCCCAAAACAGTCAGACATGACTTAGCAACTGAACAACAACAACTTTAGAAAAATTCCAGAGGAGGTGATATTTACTCATTCAACATATTTACCATTTTAAAAATCTAAAATAAATTCATAAACAGATTTGATAGCATGTGAATTTACATGAAATGCAGCAAAACTTAAGATTCCATTCTTCCTCCTCTTCCATTTCACTCTTCTTTGCATGTTTAAGCCTAAAAAGTTCCCTTCATCTGTGGGTTCTTCTGATAAGCTATCCTACACACCTACGGTTTGAGCACAAATCTAAACTGGCTTCATGGGCACCCAGAANTACCATATTCAAAAGCAGAGACATTACTTTGCCAACAAAGGTCCATCTAGTCAAAGCTATGGTTTTTCCATAGTCATGTATGGATGTGGGAGTTGAACTATGAAGAAAGGTGAGTGCCAAAGAATTGATGCTTTTGAACTGTGGTGATGGAGAAGACTCTGGAGAGTCCCTTGGACTGCAAGGAGATCCGACCAGTCCATTCTGAAGGAGATAAGTCCTGGGTGTTCTTTGGAAGGACTGATGCTAGTGCTGAAACTCCAATACTTAGGTCACCTCATGTGAAGAGTTGACTCATTGGAAAAGACTCTCATGCTGGGAGGGCAGAAGGAGATGGGGATGACAGAAGATGAGATAGCTGGATGGCATCACCGACTTGATGGATGTGAGTCTGAGTGAACTCTGGGAGTTGGTAATGGACAGGGAGGCCTGGTGTGCTGCAATTCATGGGGTCGCAAAGAGTCAGATATGATTGAGTGACTGAACTGAACTGAACTGTGTCCCTTAGCCCACTAGTCCATACCAGGAAGCTCTGTACTCAATTGATATGATTCCTTGCTCCTTTTTCACACTATAATATACAGCATATAAAAAGCACAGTTAATTTTTTTCATTAAATTTCTCATATTTTTTATTTCACAAAGAATCTGGCATATAAACACAATAGAATATTAGTTGATGAATAAAATATTCTACCACTTACCACTTAATGATTCTCACTCAAGTGAAAGCTTCTTATGAATCTATATAAAAGTTATTTCAGAGATTTTTACAATCATGTGGTTTTTCTTCCTGAAACAGTATGCATAACACTATGAGAATACTAGGGCGATACTAAATGATTTTGAACAGAGTGGAGTGATTCAGTTTCCATTTTAGAAGTGTCACATTGGCTAGTTACTGAGAACAGACTTGTTAAGAGTTTAGGATTGCAGTTAGATGGAGAGAAATGGTCAAATTCTCCCTTGGACAGGGAGGAGATCAAACCAGTCAATACTCAAGGACATCAACCCTCAATATTCATTGGAAGGATTGATGCTGAAGTTGAAACTCCAATACTTTGGCCACCTGATGGAAAGAGCTGATTCACTGGAAAAGACCCTGATACTGGGAATGATTGCCAAAATAGATATTATAATAAAGGGATAAAAAGATATAAACACTTAATTTATGTTCTTTGCTAGCATGTTTTTCAATTCTTTCCAATTCTAAAAAGATAACAATACCAAGAAAGACTGGACATAAATATATATTTAAGCATATTAAATATAAATATAAAATAACAATATCTTAATAAGACTGCAAATTAATATATGCATTATTAATTCTTTACAAAACAACACATTCTAATAACTTATGTACTTTCAAACAAATTTGTTCAAAGTAAAGCAGTTTCCCATTACTAAAGGTACCATGTAAGAATGGAATAAGTATTTCATTTTTCAAGAAAATGAAATACTTTTCTGCTTGAGATGCATCAGTTGTATGCATTTTACTTTGCACTTCATGACAGAAAGTCTGAAAGTTCTTCAAAGAGGATTCTAAAGATTACAGTAAAGACTAAATATATGCATATATTTTGCATAGTATACATATGTACATATATGCATATATATAATGCATAATTTATTTTTTGCAAATATCCATATATAAATTCCATTTGATAGAACACTACCTCAAATAAAACTTTTAAATATTAAAAGGTAAAATATTTAACATACTTTAGAAATAACTAATATGATTCCAGAGTGAATGAACAAAGCAAAAAATACCTATGTGGTTCTAATATTTTGTTATGAAAAGTACTATTCTAGTCACTTTATGATTTAACTATCAAATGTGAGGATATCAATGTAGATTAGTTATAGTAGCATTTTAATTTAAAGTAATCTAAGGTCCTGAGGTTGGAGAAGGGAATGGCAACCCACTCCAGTTTTCTTGCCTGGAGAATTCCATGGACAGAGGAGCCTGGTGGGCTACAGTCCATGGGGTCACAAAGAGTCAGACACGATTGAGCGACTAATAGTAATACTAAGGTCCTGGTGTGTGTGTGTGTGTGTGTGTGTGTGTGTGTGTGTGTGTGTGCCACTTTCTTCTTTTATTTTTTGAATTCTCACTTATGGTCATTGTTTTTCCTTCCCTGATAAATAACATACCTGTCACTTTGAATATGTTTTCAACAAAATTTATGTTTATTTTCAGACTTTATTAAGTAGAAGTTTCATTATTATTATGTTTATCTCAGTTATCACACTGCCCTCATTAATTTGCTTTTCACTACTGGTTATATTTGAAGGCTTTACAAAAGAGTCTACATAGGACAATAATTCTGATGAGTGGTGTCTATTTGAAGCCTAAGCAAAGAGCTATAAGCATTTTCGTATGTATGTTGGAACATCATCAAGGGTACCGATGACATAATTCTAAGCAGAACAGTTATTTGATGAGGAGGTGAAGACAGTACTGTAAGACCTTAGATATATTTTCTGTTTTGAAGAGAATGACATAAAATAATAAACATATAGCCTTTACATGTAAAGAAATGTGCAAATGGTGATAGGAAATCAATTAAGTGGAAACAATTTTGCACAGAAATATTAAGAGCATCTTTCCTTTATTTTTCTCAAGTTTGAAAATTTTATACTGCCTTAATTAGGATAACAATGAAATGAGGACTTCAGTAGCAAATGCATAAATTAATTTGTTAATGTTAATGATGGTAATAAAACTTTGCCCACTTAAAGACCAATTAGTCAATTAAATTAATGTCAACAAACTACCAATATTTCAGAAAAAATAAGATTGTATAAATAAAGTAACTTAGTCATGCAATTAATTCAAGTATTCCTATTGCCTGCCTGCTGCTGCTGCTGCTCCTGCTGCTAAGTCGCTTCACTCGTGTCCAACTCTGTGCCACCCCATAGACGGCAGCCCACCAGGCTCCCCCGTCCCTGGGATTCTCCAGGAAAGAATACTGGAGTGTGCCTGCCTGCTGGTATATTCTAAATCTAGGATGAATTTTTTTTCCCTTTTGGTACAGACTTTGTTTTTTAGACAAGTTTTAGTTGGTAGAAAAATTGATATTTCACATCCATCCCCCGCCCAAAACATGTACAGCTTCTGCTACTATAAACATTCCCCACCAGAACGATTCATTAGTTACGACTGATCAATCTACATTGAAATATCATTATTACACGAAATCCAAACTTTACATTTCAGCTCACTGTTAGTGATTGCATATTTTATGGGTTTGAACAAATGTATAATACATGTATTACCATTATAGAACCATACAGAGAATTCTCACAGGCGTAAAAACCTTCTGTGCTCTACGTATTCATTCCTTTCTCCTGGCAACACCTGGAAACCTGGATATTTTTACTGTTTCAATAGCTTTGCTTTTAGCAGAAGTTACATAGTTAGAATCAGACTGTGTAGCTTTTCATATTAGTTTGTTTCACATAACATGCATTTAAGATTCCTCTACATCTTTGCATGGATTGGTAGCTCATTTATTTTTAGCACTGAATAATGTTCCATCTTCTGAATGTACCACACTTTATTTATCCATTTGCCTCCTGAAGGATATAGTTTCCAAGTTTGGGCAAGTATGGATAAAGCTACTATAAAATGTATAAACTACATGTAGGTTTTTGTGAGGATATATATATATTATCAACTTTTTTGAGTAAATATCAAGGAGCAAAATCTTGCTAGATCTTATTGTAATAATATGTTTAGTATTGTAAGAAACTGCTAAACTCTCTCCCACCATCCATGAATGAATAATAGCTCCTATTGCTACACATGCTTGCCAGAATTTAGCATTGTTGCATTTCATAGGTTGAACATTCTAATATCTGCATAGTGGTATCTCCTTTTAATTTGCATCTCCCTGATGGTAATCAATGTGGAACAACTTTTCTTATACTATTTGTCATTTATATTTTTTCTTTGATGCTTTGCTTAGTCTCTCAGTTGTGTCTGACTCTTTGTGACCCCATGGACTGTAGCCCACCAGGCCCCTATGTCCATGATATTCTGGACAAGAATACTGAAGTGGATTGCCATGCCCTCCTTCAGGTGACCTTCCCAACCCAGGGATTATAGACAGGTCTCCTGTATTGCAGGCGGATTCTTTACCATCTGAGCCAACAGGGAGGCCATTTTCTTTGGTATGTTTGTGAAAGTCTTTGGCCTACTTCTTAATCGGGTTGCTCATTTTCTCATTTGAGTGTTAAGAGTTCTTCATAAATTTAGATAATTGCCTTGTATCAGCTATGCCTTTTGTGAATATTTTCTCCCAGTATTCTGGCTTTTCTTTTTCATTCTCTTGGGAGAATAATTTTTAAAGTACTTGGATGTATATTTGGCTATTTGACCTAATAAGATTTACTAAGTTTATGCATTTTTAAATCTTTTCTACTATTCTTACTGAGAACAGTATGCTTTTCTTCTTCATTTAAATTTTTAATACTATTACTATTTCTAAATAATAAAAATTAATACTTGAAAACTCAAAAATCAAAATGTCACTCACAAATTCGTGCATCCATATTCTAAACATGTTAAACAGTATTTTCTTAGAATATTAAAATCTCTTTGAATGGTAAAATATCACTCAAAATAAAAAATATTGATAAATTTATACAATATTATTGTGGTTGTTTGCAGAACAGTAGATTGCAGAATGGCTACTGTTGTCATTGTGAAAGAGATAATATTGAAAATTGTTCAATTAGTTATAGAAACACAGTTTTTAAAGAAATACAAAATGAATTTTGCTGAATAATAAATTTACCTGACTGACTTCATTCTTTGTTCAGTGTATGCATGTAAAAGGGATAACTACCAAAATTAGGATCCCTATGATATTAACTTAAAATAGAATGTATACTTTTTAAAGTCTACCCTGTCAACACTGCATTAATTTCAATGATGAAGATAGTGATCACTCATGGACTTCCTAGATATAGATTACTTGAGTGTTGACTCCAAGAGAGGGAAATCATTTAAATCCAGGAAGTCACAAAGACATAGTATGATTAAAGATATTCATGAAATAAAACTTTTTTTTTGAAAGAAATGATTTGAAGGGAATTTCAACTGTTCTATTTATTTGAGCAAATGTTTGGAAGGAAATGGAGTAATCAGAGAAGGTTAAAATGATAACTATGAGAGACAACATTATTAAGTGCATTTCAAGTTCAACAGAGACACTTAGGGATCATTTATTTTACTTTAAATTTCAAAGAATCAAAAATAACTTAGGCTATTTTTTTAGAATTACCAAAATATAGCTGTAGTTGTTGTTCAATCTCTGTCATCTCTGGCTCTTTGTGACCTCATGGACTGCAGCTCACCAGCCTCCTCCATCCTCCACTATACCTCAGAATTTGCTCAAATTCACGTCCAATGAATTGGTGATTCTATGTAGCCATGTCCCCCTCTGTCATCCTCTTCTTCCTTTTGCCTGCAATACTTCCAAGCATCAGGTATTTTCCCATGAGTTGGCTCTTCACATTAGGTGGTCAAAGTACTGGAGTTTCAGCTTCAGCATCAGTCCTTTCAATAAATATTCAGGACTGATTTCCTTTAGGATTGACTGGTTTGATCTCTTTACAGTCCAAGGGACTCTCAAAAGTCTTCTCCAGAACCACAGTTTGAAAGCATCAGTTATTCAGTGATCAGCCTTCTTTAGGACTTCCCTGATAGTTCAGCTGGTAAAGAATCCACCTGCAGTGCAGGAGAAGCCAGTTCAATTCTCTCGTCAGGAAGTTCCCCTGGAGAAAGTATAGGCTACCCACTCCAGTATTCTTGGTGTTCCCTGATGGCTCAGCTGGTAGAGAAACCACTTTCAGTGGTTTTCACTGGTGTTTCGCTGGGTGGTTTTCACTGGGTTTGATCTCTGAGTTGGGAAGATCCCCTGGAGAAGGGAAAGGCTACTCACTCCAGTATTCTGGCCTGGAGAATTCCATGGACTGTATAGTCCATGGGGTTGTAAAGAGTGGAACATGACTGAGCAATTTTCACTTTTTCAGCCTTCTTTATCATTCAGCTCCCACATCTGTACATGACTACTAGAAAAACCATAAATTTGATTACATGGTCTTTTGTCAGCAAAGTGATATTTTAATATGTTGTCTAGGTTTGTCATAGCTTTCCTTCCAAGAAGTGTCTTTTAATTTTGTGACTACAGTCACTGTCTTCAGTGATTTTGGAGCCCAAGAAAATAAAATCTGTCACTGCTTCCACTTTTTCTCTTTCTATTTGCCATGAAGTGATGGGGCAAGATACTAAGATTTTAGTTTTTTGAATGCTGAGTTTCAAACCAGCTTTTTTTCTCCATTCTTTCACCCTTATCAAGATGCTCTTTAGTTCCTCTTCACTTTCTTCCATTAGAGAAATGTAATATTTATTTTCTAATGCAATATGAATCATTTACATATCTGAGATTGTTGATATTTCTCCCAGCAATCTTGATTCCAGCTTGTGCTTCATCCAACTTGGCATTTCGCATGATGTACTCTGAATATAAGTTAAATAAGCAGGGCCACAATATACAACCTTTTCATATTCCTTTCTCAATTTTGAACCAGTCAGTTGCTCTATGTTTGGTTCTAACTATTGCTTCTTGACCTGCTTACAGGTTTCTCAGGAGACAGTTAAGGTGGTCTGGTAATTCCATCTCTTTAAGAATTTTCCACAAGTTTTTTGTGATCTACACTGTCAAAGGCTTTAGCTTAGTAAATGAAGCAAAAGGTTTTCTAGAACTCCCTTGCTTTCTCCATGATTTAAAGAATGTTGGCAGTTTGATCTCTTGTTCCTGTACCTCTTTGAAACCCAGCTTGTGCATCTGAATGTTCTCAGTTCATGTATTGCTAAAGCCTATCTTGAAGGATTTTCACCATAACCTTCCTAGCATGTGAAATGAGCTCAATAGTACTGTAGTTTGAACTTTTTTTTGTATCTTTATTCTTTGGGATTGGAATGAAAACTGACTTTTTCCAGCTCTGTGACCACTGTTGAGTTTTCCAAATTTGTTAACATACTTAGCACAGTACTTGAACAGTATCATCTTTATGATTTTAAGCAGCTCAGCTAGAATTCCACCACCTGCAATAGCTTTGTTCATAGTAATCCTTCCTAAGGTCTACTTGACTATGCATTCCAGGATGTCTGGCTCTAGATGAGTGACCACACTATTGTGGTTATCTGAGTCATTAAGACCTTTTTTGCCTAGTTCTTCTATGTATTCTTGCCACCTCTTCTTAATCTCTTCTGCCTCTGTTAGGTCCTTTATCATGCATCCATGCATGAAATGTTCCTTTGATATCTCCAACTTTTTTGAGAGATCTCTAGTATTTTCCATTATACTGTTTTCCTCTGTTTCTTTGCATTGTTCATTTATGAAGGCCTTCCTATCTCTCCTTGCTCTTCTGTGGAACTGCATTCAGTTGGGTATACTGTTCTCTTTATACCTTGTCTTTCACTTCTCTTCTTTCCTCAGCTATTTGTAAATCATCCTGAGACAATCACTTTGCTTTCTTGCATTTCTATTTCTTTGGAATGTTTTAGTCACTGCCTCCTATACAATGTTATGGACCTTCATCTGTAGTTCTTCAGGCAGTCTAACTACCAGATCTAGTATCTTGCATCTGTCCATCACATCCAGTGTATAATCATAAGGGATTTGATTTAGGTAAAACTTGAATGGCCTAGTGGTTTTCTCTACTTTCTTCAATTTAAGCCTGAATTTTTTAGTAAGGAACCTATGATCTGAACCACAGTCAACTTTAGGTCTTGTTTTTGCTGACTGTTATCTTTGGCTGCAAATAACATTATCAATCTGGTTTCAGTATTGATTATCTGGTCAGGTCCATGTATAGCATCATCTCTTTAAAAAGTGAAAGTGAAGTCGGTCAGTCATGTCCGACTCTTTGTGACCCCATGGACTGTAGCCTACCAGACTCCTCCACCCATGGAATTTTCCAGGCAAGAGTCCTGGAGTGAGCTGCCATTTTCTTCGCTAGGGGAATCTTCCTGACTCGATCTCCTGCATTGTGGGCAGATGCTTTACTGACTGAGCCACAGTAGGCATCATCTCTTAAGGTGCTGAAGATGGGTGGTTGCTACAACCAGCATGTTTTTTTGACAAAACTCTGTTAGCCTCTGCCTTGCTTCATTTTTGTATTCCAACGCCAAACTTGCCTGTTACTCCAGGTATCTTTTGACTTTCTCAGTTCAGTTCAGTCGCTCAGTTGTGTTTGCCTCTTTGCAACCCCATGAACCACAGCATGCCAGGCCTCCCTGTCCATCACGAACTCCCGGAGTTTACCCAAACTCATGTCCATTGAGTCGGTGATGCCATCCAATCATCTCATCCTCTGTTGTCCCCTTCTCCTCCCACCTTCAATTGTTCCCACCACCAAGGTCTTTTCCAATGAGTCAGTTCTTTATTTTATATATATATTTTAAAAATCTTTATTTTATTAAAAAAAATCATGCAAGCATTTTAAGTAACTATTGTTACACCTGAAAACGAATTAAATTGCCAAAGCAATGGTAGGAAGAATATATAGCTCCATGCCCTTGTCTATATTATTNCCACCTTCAATTGTTCCCACCACCAAGGTCTTTTCCAATGAGTCAGTTCTTTATTTTATATATATATTTTAAAAATCTTTATTTTATTAAAAAAAATCATGCAAGCATTTTAAGTAACTATTGTTACACCTGAAAACGAATTAAATTGCCAAAGCAATGGTAGGAAGAATATATAGCTCCATGCCCTTGTCTATATTATTATATTTAAGATAAGGTGTTTTTGTATAATAAATTTAAAGCAAAATATAATTTATTTTGTATACCATGTGATACCATTGATACAAAGCAGACTTATCCATGGAAATAAAGACAAAGGAAAGGTCTCAGGAATGCAACTGGGGAGTCACTTTGAGTCACAATGAATTGGAAAAGTATACATAAAAATAAAATTAACCTTCCAGAACCCAAGTACCCTTAGGATATACAATCTCGGAACATCTTAAATAATACAGTTGTTCTGACAGAGTCTTGTAAATAAAGAAAGACTAGATCTTTTCCTATGCATTTAATATAACTCTTGATATTTAAAAACATAATTATTTAAGTTTTTCCACAATGATTTTTGTGTTTATTTTTTTCTCTTTCACTCTTCAGAGAGTAGCATCCTCTAAGTTTCAATAGCAATACATCAAATAGACCATGGCTTTTCTGTTCATAAGTTTGGTACAAGAGAAAGCATGGAAAAGTTAGTCCTACCAATGAGAGACAAGTGTGATGGCTCTGGAGGGTCCTTTCCTCCAAATTCTGGGTATCTTAGCAAAGAACTGGGACAGCTATCTTATTAAAATTTCATAAGAGGGAAGAGATAAGTAGGCATCATCACAGTGCATGGTACATAGATCAATAGCATAATCTTATTTAAGATAAAACATAGCTTGCCAGGTGGTGCAATGATAAAGAATCTGGCTGACAATACAGGAGACTCAAGAGACATGGGTTCAATCCTTGGATCAGGAAGATCCTGTGGAGTAAGAAATGGCAACCCACTCCAATATTTTTGCCAGAAAAATTCTATGGACAGAAGAGCCTGGTGGGCTGCAGTCCATGGGATTGCAGAGAGTCAGACATGACTGAGCATGCACACAAATACAGCATATTTGGAACAATATATAAAGAATAGCAAGGAGAGACAAGAAAGTTTTCCCAAGAGAACAATGCAAAGAAATAGAGAAAAACAATAGAATGGGAAAGATTAGAGATCTTGTCAAGAAAATTAGAGATACCAAGGACTATTTCATGCAAATATAGGCACAATAAAGGATAGAAACAGTATGGACCTAACCGAAGCAGATGATATTAAGAAGAGGTGGCAAGAATAGACACAGTGAAAGTTCTCAGTTGTGTCCTACTCTTTGCAACCCTATGGAGTATACAGTCCATGGAATTCTCTAGGCCAGGATACTGGAGTGGGGAGCCTTTCCCTTCCACAGGGGATCTTCCTAACCCAAGGTTTGAACCCAGGTCTCCCGCATTGCAGGCAGATTCTTTATCAGCTGAGCCACAAGGGAAGATCACACAAAAGAACTATACAAAAAAGATCTTAATGACCCAGATAATCACGATAGTGTGGTCACTCATCTAGAGCCAGGCATCTTGGAGTGTGAAGTAAAGTGGGCCATAGGAAGCATCACTATGAACAAAGCTAGTGGAGGTGATGGAATTCCAGCTGAGTTATTTCAAATACTAAAAGATGATCCTGTTAAAGTGTTGTATTCAATATGCCAGCAAATATGGAAACTCAGCAGTGGCCACGAGGATGGAAAAGATCCAGTCTCAAAGGGCAATGACGAAGAATGTTAACACTACCAAACAACCACTCATTTACATGCTAGCAAAGTAATGCTCAAAATTTTCCAAGTCAGGCTTCAACAGTACATGAACTGAGAACTTTGGTCAAGTTGGACTTATAAAAAGAAGAGGAACCAATAATACAATTGCAAATATCCAGTGGATCATAGAAAAAGCAAGAGAAATCCAGAAAAGCATCTACTTCTGCTTCATTCATCTACTAAGGCTTCCCTGATAGTTCAGTTGGTAAAGAATCTGCCTTCCATGCAGGAGACTCAGTGCCTGAGTTGGGAAGATCCTCTGGAGAAGGGAAGGGCTACCCACTCCAGTATTCTTGGGCTTCCCTTGTGGCTCAGCTGGTAAAGAATCTGCCTGCACTGTGGGAGACCTGGGTTCAATCTCTGGGTTACAAAGATCTCATGAAGAAGGGAAAAACTACCCACTCCAGTATTCTGGGCTGGAGAATTCTATGGATTGTATAGTCAATTGTGGTGGCAAAGAGTCCGACATGACTGACTAACTTTCACTTTCTTTCTGTGTCACTGACTATGCTAATACCTTTGACTGTATGGATCAAAACAAACTGTGGAAAACTCTTAAAGAAATGGGAATACCAGACCACCTTACCTGTGTCCTGAGAAACCTGTATGCAAGTCAAGAAGCAAAAGTTATACCCAGACATGGAAATATGGATTGCTTCAAAACTGCAAAAAGGGTATGTAAAGGCTGTATATTGTTACCCTGCTTATTTAACATATATGCAGAGTACATCATGCAAAATACTGGACTAGATGAAGCACTAGCTGGAATCAAGATAGCCAGGAGAAATATCAATAACCTCAGATATGCAGATGACACCACCCTTATGGCNGCTGACTCATTGGAAAAGACCCTGATCCTGGGAAAGACTGAAGGTAGGAGGAGAAGGGGATGACAGAGGATGAGATGTTTGGATAGCATCACTGACTCAATGGACATGAGTTTGAGTAAACTCTGGGAGTTGGTGATGGACAGGGAAGCCTGATGTGCTGTAGTCCATGGGGTCGCAAAGAGCTGGATAGGACTAAGTGACTGAACTGAACTGAAAATAAACATTATTAAAAAAAAAAAAAAAAGAAGATGATTCTTTCAAAGGAATATGAGCCCACACAAAAGAATGAAATATCAAGGAGTGCAATCACCGTTCTAAGAAACAATTTTAAGAAACAAACTCAAATACCTCTTCTTTTCTGTTGGGTTACTTTTTTCTAAGAAAAACATTTTTAGAGACTCTTTTGCTGTTTCTCTTTATGATGATGCACATTTTACAATCTATCTAACCTAGCCTTAAATGACTCTAGGAAGATTTACAGGGCACTAATCATGTTGAAATGTGTACTTTCTTAAAACATTGAAGTGGATATTGTAAGTGCATCGGTGCAAAACCACTTGAAGAAGAGAAGTAAAGGTGAAACAACAATAAAAAAATTAACAGTTGTAAATATAAGACCAGGAAAAAGAATAAGTATCTTACACAAAAATGAGCATAGCAGCACACCAGAAAATGAAATAAAGTAATAAACAAGTACATTGGGTTTTGGTCTTCAATTCTGACCTTAACATAAGAAAAATGAATTGAAATGAAAACAAAAGTTTTTCCAACAATAAAAAGCACAAGCCTGTTCTTATTGATCTGACTCCAGTATTATAAATCACAGCAAAATGGCAGACTGAATTCAAGGAAAGGGTTATTAATCATAATAATACTTAAAGAACTTAACATTGACTATGAGAAAATAAAACAAAATTAATGATGAGAAAGATGAACATCTTTAGAAAAGCAAAACAAAGCTTTTTATGCACACACAAGGCTTTAGCTGAGATTTAAGAGTTCATACAGAGTTGTTTCCTTCGAAGATAAATACCAAGAGATAAAGGCTCACTTTTCTTACATACTGAGATTATATTTTACCATAGCATGCATTATTAATTGATTCTGATTATAAATTTTGGTAAACAAGAATAATTTATATTAGGAGCATAATTCCAGGAATTGTTCTCAATATTATTCTCTTAAATGTAATCACAGGTGTATGAAAGCTATTTTTCTTAAAGTAATTGTCTTTCCAGTAGAATGAGTTGAATCGGTTATTGACTTCACTTCTGGAATTCATCAGTTATTTTTTATGAGCTAAAATTTTACTATTTTATGTTCCATAGCATAACCATGAATGTATCTTTACATTATGTCACACATAATTTTTCTACATACGCAAAAGAGTTGAATCAGGCATTTTGAGCCATTTTCTTCCACTTAAAGCATTCCTCTTGACTTTACTTCATGATTAACTGTCACAATATTCTTTGAAATTTTAATGCATACCATAAAATGTAATTGTATATAAAATGCATCCAATGTGATACTGTTTATAACTTTACATAGAACTCTCTCAGGAAACAACAACATAAAAGGCGAACACTGGAAAAATACTCAAATAATTAAATATTCTTTTAGATGAATATTTGTTCAATCCTCTGCTTCAGGTAAAAGGGTATTGGGGCTTCCCTGGTGGCTCAGACAGTAAACAATCTGCCTGCAGTGCAGGAGACCCAGGTCAGGAAGATCCCCTGGAGAAGAGAATGAATACCCACTCCATCATTCTTTGCTGGAGGATTCCATGGACAGATGAGCCTTGTTGGCTACAGTCCATGGGTCACAAAAAGTAGAACATGACTGAGCGACTAACACTTTTACACTTTCACTTTTAGAAAATATTATTATTACCTAATACCCTTAATAAAAAATGTCTTTGTACATAAATACATTTATCATATTATTTAATTTATTAATTCAAATTAATTAAGATTTATATATTTCTTAAAACATATATATAATTCTGTAATTCCTAAACACAGTACAAAGCCATAAGATCTAGGGAAGAGTTTTCTCAATGTGCTTTACTATTTTGATGAAAAAAGATATTAGTGATCAAATACATAACCACATTANATTCAAATTAATTAAGATTTATATATTTCTTAAAACATATATATAATTCTGTAATTCCTAAACACAGTACAAAGCCATAAGATCTAGGGAAGAGTTTTCTCAATGTGCTTTACTATTTTGATGAAAAAAGATATTAGTGATCAAATACATAACCACATTATATAAAAAAATAAATAAAAATAAAAATTAATTATCTATATAAATTATCCATGTGAATTAAGAGTATGATTTAAAATCTCTTAATTTAAATAGATAAATTTCCAGGCATAATCAATAACAGAGTCACTCATAAAATTGTTATTAGTTAATAATTTTATTAGAACACAAGTAACAATGTCAGATTAATTTTACATTAGTAGGTTTTATAAAAAATAATTTTAGACTATTTTCCTCAGTCCTATTACTAGATACAGAACTGTGATTACCTTCTAAAATATTTACAGGAGTTCTTACAATAATAGCCTCTTAGATTATCTCTCTGCTTTTATGCCTTCCCAACCCATTACAATGCAGGAGACCCCAGCTTGACTTCTCAGTCAGGAAGATCCAGCGATAGGAAAGGATAAGAAGAGATGAAGAAGGGATAGGCTACCCACTCCAGTATTCTTGGGCTTCCCTTGTGGCTCAGCTGGTAAAAGAATCTGCCTGCAATCAATCCCTGGGTTAGGAAGATCCCCTGCAGAATGGAAAGACTTCCCACTCCAGTATTCTGGCCTGGAGAATTCCATGGACTGTATAGTCCATGGGGTCGCAAAGAGTTAAGACACAACTGAGCCACTTTCATTCACAACCCATTGCATCCTTTCCAGTGTCAATATATTCTCCCTCCAAAAAAGTTTTACCTTATCCATTCCATACTTGAAAGCATTTTACTCTACAAGATACTTTTTATCTTGTGATCATGTCTCCATGTGAAATTCCATCCACTGGCTTTGATACTATTATCAGCATTACTCTTTTCATCACTACCAAATTACTTTTATTCTTTAACATCCAAAAGAAATATGTCTATTTGAGCTCTTTCTTGTTACTTGAGGTAGGATTGCATTCCTATAAACTTTGCTCTTAGAATTAATTCTGCTGCATCCCATACATTTTGGGTCACTGTGTTTTTGTTGTCATTTGTTTCTGGGTATTTATTTTTATTTCCACTCTGATTTCTTCAGTGATTGCTTGGTTATATAGTAGCATATTGTTTAGCCTCCATGTATTTGTTTGTTTGTTTTACAGTTTGTGTTTTTTTTCTGTAATTTCTAACCTCATAGTACTGTGGTTGGGAAACAATGTTTGATACAATTTCAAATTTCTCAAATTTCTTTAATTACAGAGACTTGCTTTCTGACTCAATATATAATCAACCTGAAAAATGTTTCATGTGCACTTGAAAGAAAGTGCATTCTGCTGCTTTTGGATGGAATGTCATATAAATATCAATTAGGTCCATCTGGTCTAATGTGTCATTTAAAGCTTGTGCTTCCTTATTAACTTTCTGTCTTGATCATCTGTCTATTAGTGTAAGTGAGGGTGTTAAAGTACTCCACTATCATTTCCAATTTGTAACTTCCCTTAAAATCTCAACTGTCCTATGACTGCAAAATTAATGAATTGTTCATTTTATGTTTCTTTAGTACCTTATACATATTATACATATGAATTAAGTCATTTATCATTATGAATTACTAGCTATTCAGATATTTATTTCTCAGATTTTATAAAACAGTAAATGTGAGGGCCTTATTTGATTAATAGTTTTACCAGTAATATATAGCACACTGCCTCTATAAAACTTGTGCTTAATGAATGTTGAAATAGGAAATGTTACTGAATATTATTTACCATAGCAGTGGTACCTATTTAATCACTATCTCTATCCATACAGACATAAATCTACTTTTCTTCCTCCCTTGCCCACATCATAACTAAAAGTGGTTCTGAACTATGATTCAAATTTTTCTTTCATTACCAGGTGTTTACAAATTAGTCAATGAATTTTTGAAATTATTTAAATGTTTATTAGGTAGAATACAAATTCTTGCTAAGAAAATAGTTATATATTACTTTCTAGTTTTTGAACAATGCTATTTACATTAAAACTCAATAAATAGATAAGATGGTTTATAATATTCTATATACTTTAAATAATAGCAGTTTAAAGTATTTGTGAAGCAGACACATTCTTACAAAACCACTCAAGAAGTAGAAACCTTAGCTAGCATACTGAAAAAAGATTTTGAAGTCAAAGAACTTCAACTAATATATGAGTATTAGTTGTATTAGTTTCCCTCTCTTTCTGGAAACACACATTAGATAGATGCATTTTATTCAAAATCAAGTTGCTATCTGAGTGGTGGTTTATCATGAGCTTATGGCTTTCTTCATGATATTATTAGAAATATCTTTATTCCACCAGTACTCTCTTTGTTAAATGAATTTGAGAATCTAGGAAATTAATCATATATTATCATAATGCAGTACTCATAAACATAAACAATATGAACATTAGTCACTGTATCTTCCTGCCCAGGGATCAAAACCAGGTCTCCTGCATTACACATGGATTCTTTACTGTTTGAGCCACCAGGGAAGCCCTACTATATCTTTAGGGATTATCAAAATTAAGTACTCATAAACACTAAGATTAGTATGTCCTTCATCTTTGTGTTTATTCCATAAAGCAAGCATAAAATACTTGTCTATAACATAATTTTGGAAGACATTAGCTAAGTTATTAGTAGAGTATAAATATGTACGCTTCTAAGATATGAAGCTTCAGTAATTCATATAACTTAGAAAGGATAACATTATATCTGTTTTTAACAGGTTCAAGGAAGATTAAGTGTTCTTGTTAAGTGTTCATAAAAATATAAAAGGAATAAAATAAATTAATGAAGAAGATTCTAAAAGATCAAATGCATTTTATAAAATGTTAAAATACATCTACAAATATATGAGTAGACAAGCTATACACTCATAATCTATAAAATGGTTCAATTCAGTTCACTTCAGTCGCTCAGTCATGTCCAACTCTTTGTGACACCATGGACTGCAGCACACCAGGCCTCCCTGTCCATCACCAACTCCTGGAGTTTACTCAAACTCATGTCCATTGAGTTGGTGATGCCATCCAACAATCTCATCCTCTGTAGTCCCCCTCTCCTCTTGCCCTCAATCTTTCCCAGCAACAGGGTCTTTTCCAATGAGTCAGCTCTTCGCATCAGGTAGCCAAAGTATTGGAGTTTCATCTTCAACATCAGTCCTTCCAATGAATATTCAGGACTGGCTTCCTTTACGATGGACTGGTTGAATCTCCTTGCTGTCCAAGGGACCCTCAAGAGTCTTCTTCAACACCACAGTTCAAAAGCATCAATTCTTCAGTGCTCAGTTTTCTTTATAGTCCAACTCTCACATCCATACATGATTACTAGAAAAACCATAGCTTTGACTAGACGGACCTTTGTTGACAAAGTGATGTCTGCTTTTTAATATGCTATATGTTAAAATTTCAATTTCTTTTTATTCCAATGCATTAGCATAATAATACACACATACAGTCACATATATGATGTTTGTAAAGTGAATAGAATAATGTGACTATATCATATAGCTCACATAGGTTAAGGCATTTCTTTTTTAAATTTAAGTGGCAAATAAGATGTTTGTTTAAGACAACCCCACTATACACACATTTAAAAGTAAACATTTAGATACTTGTAACAGAAAATATTTTTTTCTAAATATACTTATAATTAACTTAATTTTCTATATTACTTTACAAATAAACACTGACTCTGTTTCAATAATCACAAGAATATCACAGTTAAGAAAAGAATAGTTTTATATCCTTTGTCTTTGCTTTCAAGACTACATCCCCATCACTGATATAGCATAATTTCTGTGAGGGGAAAAAAAATCTTAAATTCTCAAGTGATGTTATAACTGCTTTTTCCCCTCAATTAACTTGAATTTAAAAGCATTTTGTATACCAATAATTAGACATTACTATTATNCTCTTAGCGACCCCATGGACTGCAGCCCACCAGGCTTCTCTGTCCATGGGGTTTTCCAGGCAAGAGTACTAGAGTGGGGTGCCATTGCCTTCTCCCTACCCTCATGGAATTTGCAGTCTAGAGGAAGAGACAGAGATTCAGGCAATTTCATCGGCTGATGTGCATTTGCAAAAATAATGAGTGCAGACTAACTGCTAAGAATGAGGAAGAAAGGCCAGACCACAAGGTCAGGCTGGGGAGGTCTTCAGGCCAAACTGCCCAGTGTGCCACCCCCTAGCCCACAATTGATCAGGATATAGGTGGCTATCCTAAAAGCATTAAACAGCCAAGGAGCATTTTAAGCAGGAGGTAGATGGCAAGATCAGCTTTATATTTGAATCCTCAACGATAACAATAGTCATGTGAAGGTTACTGCAACTGGCATGTCACACATATTTGAGTTACCAGGATGCTTCCTCCTCTTCCTTTGCCTAGGTTTGTCCCTGACCCTGGTCCTGGCCCTGTAGTTTTTCTGGGCTATGATAAAAAATCCACCTGCAATGCAGGAGACAAGGGTTCCATCCCAGTGGGAAAGATCCCCTGGAGAAAGAAATGGAAACCCACTCCAGGATTCTACACTGGGAAATCCCATTGACAGAGGAGCCTGGTGAGCTTCAGTCTATGGGGTTGCAAAAAAAAGTTGGACATGACTTGGCGACTACACCACCACCACTACATGGATCACTTGGCTGCTGCAGAAGGAGAAAGAGGAGCAGGCAGATGTTTCCCTGGAATAGTGGCCAAGAGAAACTGCTTTCAGGCAGCTGGCACACACTTAGAAACGTGGGAGTCAGATAAGGGCATCTTGGAACTGTTTAGAGATTAAATGAGCCCACTTAAGAATGCTATGCATATGAGGGAAATGCCCAAGCTACAGTGTACAGTGGAAAAAGCCAGGGGCAAAGCAACAGAGGAAGCATCCAATGCCCTGGGTGTCTCTATGTGCTCAAGTACTTAGAGGTATGCNTTTGGCAATGTTGGGGGGCCCACTTTTTATCAGTTTATTAATTAGATACTGTTTTGATTTGGTGATCTGACAACAAGTTTGTTCTAGGAACAGAGCCTTCTAGGAGCAAAATAGCATTAGTGCTGCCATTTTCTTATTGGGTATACAGTATGTTTCTCCTCCGTATGTTTCTCTCTTGGGTGTACAGTATGTTTCTCCTCAATCCCTGGTTTATTTGCAGGAAAAAATTTTAAACTATTTTCTCTTTGTGTGTTATGTTAATTAAAACTAGAAAATTCAATCTGTAATTCCACAAAAGTAGACACACACAAGCTCCAACACATTTCAATAATGTGAAGAATAAGTAAAGCAATGAGGATGACATCAACCTCTTCTTGTTCTAATTTCCATCCTGCTCTTCAGATTCTTCCCTTATTTAGCATGGCCTGTGATTGGCTGAGTTCCTCTCATTTCCTTCTGAAGTCTAGTCCTATGGTCTCTTCATATCCTTTCTCATACTAGCTATAAGAGAGGTCACAGCAGTTGGGAGAGAGATATGGACCAGGGAGGGTTCTCAGGGGAAGCTAAAGCTGCACCTTGAAAAATAGGCAGAATTTTCAAGGAGATGGAGAGAAAAGGTATCCCAGGAAGAGGCAACAATATGAGAACTGTCAAAAGACTGATGGTCATGTTCATAGACTTGGAAGACAAACAGGTTTTGGATTTTTATCCCTAGTTCTAGCCATGATCCTCATTGCTCTCACAAGTCACCATTGACTCCCTATGCCGACCTCTCTTGTACTCACCCCTTGAATCATAATCTTTGGGGATGTCACCTGGGCATCTGTATTTTGCAAGCTAGGTTTGAGACTCACCAAAGCAAACTATGATCATGATATGATATTTTTACCCACATCCTGTCACTCCTATTGCAATATTCATAGTAGCTCTCTATTGCCTCCCAAATTAAATCCATGTGCCTTAATCCAGTCTCTAGCACCCGTACCTTCCCCACCTCATCTTGGTGTACTAAGACATTTTCTTAAGCCTTTAAACCCAAACAAACCTCCCATTATCATCATTTAATGTGACATTCCTCTCCCTTGATGATTCATTCCCCATCATTCTTTTCAAGGCCGAGGTCAAAAGACATTGCCTCCAGGAGGCCTTCCTCATATTCTTCTAACCCACCCTGCTTACTTTATAGTCTCACATCACTTCTAGCTATTGTAATTTCTTTGTACCGCAGTTAAACTTCATCAATTTTCGATCAATTGAGCATCCCAATGAAAAAAGATCCCATTTGAAGAATGTGGAATTTGTAATACTTTCTAAGTGCATAAATCCACCAAAATTGTTTAGTCATAGAGTACTGCCAAACAGCAGCTGGGCTAGGTCTGCTTTATTAAGATTTGCACAGCATTATAACCAGTACAATAATTAGATACATTATATTAGATACAGGTGAGCTAATTCAATACATATGAGCTAGGGGTTACTTAAAAACTGTTGCATTAAGTACATTTAGCACTCTCACATATGCAAAGACACCTGCCTGGTGCCATGTACCATCCCTTGCCATCTCCTCTCTCCAACCTCAGGGAAAGTGTACACTGAAAGTGCTCCCCCCCCGCCATTCTTCTTCACTTAGTCACACCAGGAAATTTTTTATACACTCATATATTATCTTCCATTCTCTTCCTATATCTCCTCTCTAGGCCANTGCCTGGTGCCATGTACCATCCCTTGCCATCTCCTCTCTCCAACCTCAGGGAAAGTGTACACTGAAAGTGCTCCCCCCCCGCCATTCTTCTTCACTTAGTCACACCAGGAAATTTTTTATACACTCATATATTATCTTCCATTCTCTTCCTATATCTCCTCTCTAGGCCAGCTCTTGATTAAACCAGGAAAGAAACTTTCTACCACTCACCCGTAGAGTTCTAACTAGTCATTCCACTAATAACTTTAAATAATGGGGTCAGGAGATGGGGTTATTTTTCCAGCATCAGAACTGGTGCCACTAACCTCTAATGCTCTTTAAATGTAAGGGAACAGTTCCCTGGTGGCTCAGGTGGTAAAGTGTCTGCCTACAATGTGGGAGGCCCAGGTTCAATCCCTGAGTCCAGAAGATCTCCTGGAGAAACAAATGGCAACCCACTCCCCCGTATTCTTGCCTGGAAAATCACATGGAGAGTGGAACCTGGTAGGCTACAGTCCATGGGGTCGCAAAATGTCAGACACAACTGAGCAACTTCACTTCACTTTATGGACCAAATACTCTTGATATGTGCTAAGTGTACAGAACTTTATTTAATCTCCCCAAACATAGGTATTGCTATAAACATTTTATTGATGAGGAAATTGAAGCTCAAAAAATCCAAGTCATACAAGCTAGAAATAAGCAGACTTATCTGACCTCAAAGTCCTTTCTTTTTTTAATATAAATTTATTTTAATTGGAGGTTAATTACTTTACAATATTGTATTGGTTTTGCCANACAGTTCAAAAGCATCAATTCTTCAGTGCTCAGTTTTCTTTATAGTCCAACTCTCACATCCATACATGATTACTAGAAAAACCATAGCTTTGACTAGACGGACCTTTGTTGACAAAGTGATGTCTGCTTTTTAATATGCTATATGTTAAAATTTCAATTTCTTTTTATTCCAATGCATTAGCATAATAATACACACATACAGTCACATATATGATGTTTGTAAAGTGAATAGAATAATGTGACTATATCATATAGCTCACATAGGTTAAGGCATTTCTTTTTTAAATTTAAGTGGCAAATAAGATGTTTGTTTAAGACAACCCCACTATACACACATTTAAAAGTAAACATTTAGATACTTGTAACAGAAAATATTTTTTTCTAAATATACTTATAATTAACTTAATTTTCTATATTACTTTACAAATAAACACTGACTCTGTTTCAATAATCACAAGAATATCACAGTTAAGAAAAGAATAGTTTTATATCCTTTGTCTTTGCTTTCAAGACTACATCCCCATCACTGATATAGCATAATTTCTGTGAGGGGAAAAAAAATCTTAAATTCTCAAGTGATGTTATAACTGCTTTTTCCCCTCAATTAACTTGAATTTAAAAGCATTTTGTATACCAATAATTAGACATTACTATTATCAACTACTTTTAAATGAAGTAGGATAGCATAATAATGTTGAAAATAAACTTATACTAATTTGGAGTTAATTGAGGTTTGCTTTCTAACCAACTTCTGTCAACCCTTTTAAAATTAACATAATTCTTCTGATAAGCAAGAAACAAAAAGCTGTTCTCATTAAAACAAATAGTCTATCCTTAGCTGACAGTCCTGGTAGAGCAATAATTAGACCTATGTTAGTTCAGTTCAGTCTCTCAGTCATGTCCAACTCTTTGCAACCCCATGGACTGCAGCACACCAGGCTTCCCTGTCCATCACCAAATCTCCAAGCTTGCTCAAACTCAGGTCCAGCGAGTCGGTGATGCCAAACAACCATCTCACCCTCTGTCATCCCCATCACCTCCTGCCTTCAATCCTTCCCAGCATCAGGGTCTTTTTCAGTGAGTCAGTTCTTCGTATCAAGTGGCCAAAGTACTGGAGTTTCAGTTTCAACATCAGTCCTTCCAATAAATATTCAGGACTGACTTCCTTTAGGATTGACTGGTTAGAACTCCTTGCAGTCCAAGGGACTCTAAAGAGCCACCAGGGAATCCCATATTTAATTATAACCAGGCATAAAAATGATGACCTTTGGTGTATTTGTTGATGTCCTCAGAAAATAGAATCTTTCACATTCAGTTCAGTTCAGTCGCTCAGTCGTGTCTGACTCTTTGCGAACCAATGAATTGCAGCACGCCAGGTATCCCTGTCCATCACCATCTCCCAGAGTTCACTCAGACTCACGTTCATCGAGTCCGTGATGCCATCCAGACAACTCATCTTCGGTCGTCCCCTTCTCCTCCTGCCCCCAATCCTTCCCAGCATCAGTCTTTTCCAATGAGTCAACTCTTTGCATGAGGTGGCCAAATTACTGGAGTTTCAGCTTTAGCATCATTCCCTCCAAAGAAATCCCAGGGCTGATCTCCTTCAGAATGGACTGGTTGGATCTCCTTGCAGTCCAAGGGACTCTCAAGAGTCTTCTCCAACACCACCAGCATCAATTCTTCGGCGTTCATCCTTCTTCACAGTCCAACTCTCACATCCATAAATGACCACAGGAAAAACCATAGCCTTGACTAGATGGACCTTATATGCTATCTAGGTTGGTCATAACTTTTCTTCCAAGAAGTAAGCTTCTTTTAATTTCATGGCTGCAGTCACCATCTGCAGTGATTTTGGAGCCCGAAAAAATAAAGTCTAACACTGCTTCCACTGTTTCCCCATCTATTTCCCATGAAGTGATGGTACCGGATGTCATGATGTTCATTTTCTGAATGTTGAGCTTTAAGTCAACTTTTTCGCTTTCCTCTTTCACTTTCATCAAGAGGCTTTTTAGCTCCTCTTCACTTTCTGCCATAAGGGTGGTGTCATCTGANTTCATCAGGCACTCTATCTATCAGATCTAGTCCCTTAAATCTATTTCTCACTTCCAGTGTATAATCATAATGGATTTGATTTAGGTTATACCTGAATGGTCTAGTGGTTTTCTCTACTTTCTTCAATTTGAGTCTGAATTTGGTACAATCAAAGTCATGTAAATCTTCAAATATACCAAAATATTTTTAAAGATAATTGTAAATATTTCCAAGTACTTGTTAAATAAAACTCAGTTTTCAAGCATATGAATAACTTTCACCAAATTTTAATCAATTGTGATAGGGAAAAAATCCTTTTTTTGTTAAAGCAATTAAAGAAGAACATTATTTACAGAAGCTGATAGTTATTTATCAGGTAATACTCAATTTGCCTGGTAACTTAAATAACCTGCAATAATTGAAAGATAAATTGGTATTCATATTTAATTATAAGAAATCCATACTTCATTTAGTTGGTATATACAACCAGCTGAAGGTAACCGAAGTGCAGCACATATTTTTGTATTTACATATAATTACATATATAACATAATTTACACATGGGCTTCTCTGATAGTTCAGTTGGTAAAGAATCCACCTGCAGTGCAGGAGATTCTGGTTCGATTCCTGGGAGGGGACGATCTGCTGGAGAAGGGATAGGCTACCCACTCCAATATTCTTGGGCTTCCCTTGTGGCTCAGCTGGTAANTTCTCTGATAGTTCAGTTGGTAAAGAATCCACCTGCAGTGCAGGAGATTCTGGTTCGATTCCTGGGAGGGGACGATCTGCTGGAGAAGGGATAGGCTACCCACTCCAATATTCTTGGGCTTCCCTTGTGGCTCAGCTGGTAAAGAATCCGCCTGCAATGTGGGAGACCTGTGCTCAATCCCTGCGTTGGGAAGATCACCTGGAGAAGGTAAAGGCTATCCATTCCAGTATTCTGGCCTGGAGAATTCCATGGACTGTTAGTCCATGGGGTCACAAAGAGTCGGGCATGACTGAGCAACTTTTACTTCAGATAATAAATCACATTTTAGTGTTCATTAATTCAGTAATTTTGATGGCTTCATTATGAGACTAAATAACTTTTCTGTACCAAAATGTTTTCATTTTATATCTAGTAAAAGTAACTTATGGATTCATTTTTCCACTATACCTTTCATTGATAGTATTAAATGAAAACTCCAAATACTTGATTATATTTAAGAAGATGGGGTGTCTTGTCTGAAAAAATACATTGTTTTATTTTGGAATTCCCTTACCCTTCCAGGACTATTCAAGGTGGTATCTTTGACTACTCTAGCGATAGACAACATGGACATTCAGATAACATGAAAAGTCCTTTAAAAGTCACTATGTTAATTTTTTTTTTTTTTTTTACTTTCCAAAGAAATCACTTCCTTATTAAAAGGAAGCATCCTCCTAGACTTAAAATGGGAGAATTAAAATAGAAGGATAGGGTATAAAGAATCTGTAAAGACATGAGAAAAACCACTGAAAGCAAGAATAGGTGTGTTTCATGTTTAACAATGCAAGAAAAAGGTATCAGAGCACGTGACCAGTGTGACATATATACTAGAATGCATGGTTCTAGTGATGCATTCTATTGTGTAAATCTCGATTTTCACTTTATTCTGCAATTTTGATCTTCTGAGGATTATTTTCAGGAATACAGCTACACATTACAAAAATCTCCTGTTAAGGTGGAGAAATAAATATTTCAAAGTTGCAACATTTTGCAGTTGGGGATAAAAAATGTGATGAAAAGTTCCTTTCACAGTAAAATACATATCTGCTACCTATGGGTGATTCATGTTGAGGCTCAACAGAAAACAACAAAATTCTGTAAAGCAGTTATCCTTCAATAAAAAAAGTTAATTAATTAAAATATAAAAATTGCATACAATAATCCTCAGGACTTTTAAGCTTTCTGTACTTTATTCTAAAGATAAATGCAATTGAGAAATATAGTAATATAGAATATAGAATCTTCCCTGGTGGTACAGTGGCTACGAATTGCCTGTCAGTGTAGGTGACAAAGGTTTGATCCCTTGTCTGGGAAGATTCCACATGCTGTGGAGCAACCAGGCCCACGTGCCGCAACTGCTGAGCCTGTGCTCCACAGCCCATGAGCCATAACTACTGAAACCACATGCTGCAACTACTGAAGGCCATGCACATAGAGCCTGTGCTCTGTAATAAAAGAAGCTACCGCAATGAGAAGCCTGTGCATTGCAACTAGACAGTAGGCCCCCCTCTCTGCAACTCCAGAAAGCCCACACACAGCAATGAAGAACCAGTACAACCAAAAATAGAATAAATACTTTAAAAAATAATTAAAAAACAGAAAACCCATTTTTTCAATAAGAAAAACTGAATTTTCTAATATATATGTTGGGCTTCCTTTGTGGTTCAGCTGGTAAAGAATCTGCCTGTAATGTGGGAGACCTGGGTTCAATCCCTGGGTTGGAAAGATACCCTGGAGAAGAGAACAGCTATTCACTCCAGTATTCTGGCCTAGAGAATTCCATGGAGTGTATAGTTCATGGGGTTACAGAGTCAGACACAACTGAACATCTTTCACTTCACTTCAATATCTATGTTCTTTCTTTTTTTGGCAACTATAAACTTGTGTTAAAAAAAAATCACTATTCCAGCAAAGTTGAAACATATGTTCTTAACATAAAAACAGAAATTCAGAGAATAGCTTTTAAAGGGAAAATTTATATTTGATACTCAACAAATAAAAATTAAGAAATATTATACTAAGACTTACTTCTAAAGTTAAAAGCAAATGGACATTATCTTTAATTGTCAGGACAATAAACAAGTAATTTAAAAATTAGTCTGCTTAATAATTGGCATGATATGAAAGATGACCTATTACTCCTTAAAAATATAATAAAAGATAATATATTTTAACATTTATTCTATTCCATATAATTATAATATGATTATTTTTTATTTAACACATGGAAAGATGTGGAATAACTAGCCCAAGGTGCCCAGGAGTAAGTAAAGCTAAGATGTGTAATTCTAGGTAGTCTGGCTCAGATTTCATGTCCACAAACACTGGGCTAAATGCTTTAGTAACTGAACGACTTTGATAACAAGAAGCATGTTTTTTACAAAGACAGTCTCAAGGGTGAACACTTGCAGAGGTTGTTAAAATTGTTCTTTATATTAATTTAAATTTTCTGTTTGTGAACATAAAACATACTTTAAACAGCTTTTGTTCTCTTAGTCTTTTCCATTTCTTTCTCATCAAAACCCCTTCACATTTTATAAAGTTGCTTGTCACACTTAGCTAAATGTAATGTTGGTATGTTTGACATTTGGGTTTACATATACAGAATTGAGTTTATTCTGTCAAACTCACCAGGTAAAGAGACTCTCTATGAATTCATCTTGTGGAACCAAGGCTATGTTCCTACTATTTGCATTTATATGAGAAAAAGTTAATTGATTTTAACATCTAGTTAGAATTACTAGAAAGCCAAGTAAAATTTCAGATTCAGAAAATGAAATCAAATGATGTGATGTACTGAATGTCTTAAACTTCATTTAAAATAACCTATTTCTAACATGTCTGAATGACAATAAACAGCATGTAAAAGATAAAAGTTGATAAAAAATGGGAAAGAAGACTGAGTAAGAGATTAACATACATATTTGAACAGAGAATATTTAGACCTGGTAAATTTTATTACCACCAATTGACTGTATAAATAAATACTGAAAAAGAAAATAAGTTTTGCTTCATAATTTACTCAAAAACATATACTCATGGGAATAACAGAAACCAGACATTAAATATAAAAGAAAAAAATGAAGCATCTTTTGAAAGCTTTTCTTTCCTTTTAAATATTAATTTCTAATAGAGTAATATACACTTGATACATGGAACTTATTATTTTCCAGAAACTATTCTAAATAATTTTAATATCATCTGTTTTAATCCTTGAAATTAAATGTAGGTTGATGATCAGAATAGTGAGGCTGAGACTTTAGGTAATTTTCCCATCGAGAATTCAATTAATAGCAGTTACAGCCAGAATTCAGGCTCAGTTTTATCTGATTTAAAACCTCAAGCTTTTCCCATCACCCTATGCTATTTCTTGAATATCAGACTTAATAATGCCAGAATATTCCAATTAAAAGAAGACATATATTATAATTACAAAGGAGTTTACAGCGTTAATTCTGAAATCAAGAGCCTCTGTTTATTTCAGGGAGTAAAACATCACTTCTGAAATTCAAATTAATTGTAATTCATAATCATGATGCTCTAAATGTCAAACAACTTTGCAGAGAGGGAAAAATGAAGATAATTTTTTTAAAAAGGAAAGTATAGCATTTTACAACTTCTAAAATAGTAAGAACCATTTTCCTTTCAAAACCAAATATGATTTTAAATTCAGACACTGGAGAAGTTTCACTGCATCAATCTATTATGTCTCTTTGTGTGTGTATATATTTATATATGTGTATATATACACACACACACAAAGTATATTAAATTATTTTCTGTTAGTGTGAATTTGCTTTGGATTTATTAATGCACTCAAAACCAATTTAGTTGTACATTTGGAAAGACCAAAGAAAATGTTTTATTTTAAAACAAAATTATATAACTGAAAGAATAAATACTATTAGGGTAAAAATTAATTGACTAATATATGAAATATTACTCTAATGTCAAATAGTAAACCAGGAATCTTTCCTTTTGGGCTGCTTCACTTTGATTAACAAATTAACATGTGATACTCTAACCCTGTAAGAACATTCAGGTTATATTCACTATTTATACTTTCACAAGTGATGGCTGAAATAATATGTTAATTTTCTCTTTCAAATATTCTCTCTGAACAAATAACTAAATGGTTGAAAAATTGCCTAGAGAATATAAGGTCTCTGATTATAAATGTCTCAAATGATGTATTATTATAATTTTTTTTTCTAACGAAATGAGGAACTGTGTAAAAGTAATGAAATGTGACTTCCCGCTCTATAGAGACTAGTTTAAATGAATGGAGCTTGTAGAGTTCTTGTGTTTTTTACAGACTGAAGCATTTCAAATACACTCTCACAATTGCACTATATAATCCTCAGCTAGCTGAATGAGGGCCAATTTGATATGAAATCTTTGCCTATGATAGTTGCTGAAGGAACTCAACAGGTTCTTCACAATATACTTTGGCTTCATTAACTGTAAACCTGTTTTTGATTCTGCTGTCCATGACAGTCTCCAGAGGATCACTGAAATGACAAGCTTCCTTGATCAGCTCATCTGAATGTTACAGCTGCTTTTCAGGGAAAGAGAACGCCATGAATCCATCAGTCAAAGGGAAATACGCTAATCCCTATTGTTTTGTGTCTATTAACACAGAAGTGAAAAACTAAAATGTTCTATCACGAAATCATGTCCTATGAAGTATTTTCTTAAGTTAAAATCCATATGAAAACTGCACTAATCTATAACAGATACAAAATGAGAAAACATATTTTAATGAGACAAAAAGTAATAAATGAATGAAAGTGTTAGTCACTCAGTTGTGTCTCTTAGAGACCCCATGGACTGTAGCCCACCAGGCTCCTCTGCCATGGAATTATCCAAGCAAGAATGATGGAGTGGGTAGCCAGCTATTCTCTTTTCCTGGGGATCTTCCTGACCCAGGGATTGAACCCGGGTCTCCTGCATTACAGGCATGTTCTTTACCATCTGAGCCACCAGGGAATGAGTTCTGATTTAAAAATAATACTCTGTATTTCATTTGTAAGAATATTTTTTGGAAATGCATGTCTTTTAATCTCACTGCCAATATATCTTACAGACATTTAATAAAGAGGTTAGGTTAAGATTTTCAATTTTGGGTAGTAATCCCTGAAGATATATGTCTCAGTAGATGCTTCAAAGTTTTGTTGTTATTCAGTCACTCAGTCCTATCCAACTCTTTGTGACCTCATCGACCACAGTACACCACACTTTCCTCTCCTTTACTATCTTCTCTATCTTTACTATCAAACTCATGTCCATTGAGTCAATGATGCCATCCAACCATCTCATCCTCTATAATACCCTTCTCTTCCTGCCCTCAATCTTTCCCAGAATTGGGATCTTTTGCAATGAGTCAGCTGTTTGCATCAGGTGGCCAAAATATTGGAGCTTCACCTTCAGCATCAGTCCTTTCAATGAATATTCAGGGTTGATTTCCTTTAGGATTGACTGGTTTGATCTCTTTGCTGTCCTAGGGACTCTCAAGGGTCTTCTCCAGTACAATTTGAAAGTATCAATTCTTCAGCATTCAGCCTTCTTTATGGTCCAATTCCCACATCCATACATAACTACTAGAAAAAAAAAAGCACAGTTTTGACTACATGGACTATTGTAAGTAAAGTGATGTCTCTGCCTTTTAATATGCTGCCTAGGGTTCTCATAGGTTTTCTTCCAAGGAGCAAGTGTCTTTTATTTTCATGGCTGCAGTCACTGTCTGCACTGATTTTGGAGCCCAAGAAAATAAAGTCTGTCAATGTTTCCATTTTTCCCCATCTATTTGCCAAGAAGTGATGGGGTCGGATGTCATGATCTTAGCCTTCTGAATGTTGAGTTTTAAACCAGCTTTTTCACTCTCCTCTTTCACCTTTATCAGGAGGTTCTTTAGTTCCCCTTCACTTTCTACCATTAGGGTGGTATCATCGGCATAACTGGGAATACCAGACCACCTTACCTGCCTCCTGAGAAACCTGTATTCAGGTCAAGAAGCAACAGTTAGAACCAGACATGGAAATATGGACTGGTTTCAAATTGGGAAAGGAGAACATCAAGGATGTATATTGTCACCCTGCTTATTTAACTTACATGCAGAGTACAACATGTGAAATGCTGGGCTGGATGAAACTCAAGCTGGAATCAAGATTGCTGGGAGAAATATTAATAACCTCAGTCTTTCCATATGACTTTATATAGCATGATAATCTACAGGTCCATCCATGTTGTTACAATTGGCTTTCTTTCTTTCTTTTTTATTGCTGAGTAATATTCATATACATATAATTTGTGGTGTATATATAATTTATATTTATATTATGTACAAATTATATACCACACACACACACCACATATTCTTTATCCCTGATAATATGGATAGTTTCTCAAAGCAAATTTGAAAAACTCAGCAGTGGCAACAGGACTGGAAAGTCAGTTTTCATTCCATCCCAAAGAAGGGCAATGCCATGGAAAGTTCAAACTATTGCAAAATTGCACTCATTTCACATGCTAGCAAGGTAATGCTCAAAATCCTTCAAGCTAGGCTTCAATAGTACATGAACTGAGAACTTCTGGACGTACAAGCTGGGCTTAGAAAAGGCAGAGGAACCAGAGATCAAAATGCCAACATCTGTTGGATCACAGAAATAGCAAGAGAATTCCAGAAAAAAACATCTACTTCTGCTTTAATGACTACACCAATGGTGTGGATCACAACAAACTTTGGAAAATTATTAAAGAAATAGAAATACCAAACCATCTTACCTGCCTCCTGAGAAATCTGTATGCAGGTCAAGAAGCAACAGTTAGAACTGGACATGGAACAACAGGCTGGTTCCAAATTGGGAAAGGAGTACACCAAGGCTGTATATTGTCACTCTGCTATTTAACTTATATGCATAGTACATCATGCGAAAACCCAGGCTGGATGAAGCACAGGATGGAATAAAGATTGCCTGGAGAAGTATTAACAATCTAAGATATGCAGATGATACCACTCTAATGGAAGAAATTGAAGAACTAAAGAGCCTCTTGATGAAAATGAAAGAGGGGAGTGAAAAAGTTGGCTTAAAGCTCAACATTCAAAAAGCTAGGATCATGACATCTGGTCCCATCACTTTACGGCAAATAGATGGGGAAAAAGTGGAAACAGTGGCAGATTTTATTTTTTGGGCTCCAAAACCACTATAGACAGTCATTACAGCCATGTAATTAAGAGACACTTGCTCCTTGGAAGAAAAACTATCACAAACCTAGAGAGTATATTAAAAAGCAGAGACATCGTTTGCCAACAAAGGTCCCTATAGCCCAAGCCATGGTTTTTCCAGTAGTTATGTACAGATGTGAAAGTTGGACCATTAAAAAAGCTGAACACCAAAAAAAAAAAAAAAAAAAAAGGCTCAACACCAAAGAATTGATACTTTCAAACTGTGGTGCTGGAGAGGACTCCTGAGAATCCTTGGACAGCAAGCAGATCAAAGCAGTCAATCCTAAAGGATATCAACTGGTATTATTCATTGTAAGGACTGATGCTAAAGCTAAAGGGCCATTACTTTGGCAACCTGATGCAAAAAGTTGACTCATATGAGAAGACCTTGATGCTGGGAAAGATTGAGGGCAGGAGGATAAGGGAGGTGACAGAGGAAATGATGGTTGGATGGCATCACTGACTCAACAGACATGAGTTTGAGTAAACTCCAGGAGATAGTGAAGGACAGGAAAGCCTGGTATGCCATAGTCCATAGGGTCTCAAAGAGTTGGAAACAACTTAGCAACTTAAAGACAACAAATGAATGGACACTTAGGCTGCTTCCATGTCCAGGCTATTGTAAATAGTGCTATTAACATTAGGGTGCATGTTATCTTTTCAAACTAAAGATTTTGTCTTTTCCCTATATATGTCCCTGTAATAGAATTGCTGGATCATATGGCAACTCTATTTTTAAAGTTTTTCAAGGTACCCCCATATTGCTTTCCATAGTGGCTGCACTCACATACCTTGCCACCAACCATGGAGGAGGATTCTACACCCTCTTCTGCCTCCAGCATTTATTATTTGTAATTTTCTAATGGCCATTTTGAGTGTGAGTTGATACCTCGTTGTAATTTTGATTTTCATTTCTCTAATAATCAGCAATATTGAACATCTTTCCATTTTCCTGTTGACCATCTGTATGTCTTTCTGGAGAAAAGTCTACTTCAGTCTTTTATATTTTGATTTGTTTTTCTAATATTTAGCTGTATGGATTATTTGTCTATTTTGGAAACTGTATTATTTGCAAATATTTTCTCCTACACTGTAATTTTCTTTTAGTTTTTTATACGGTTTCCTCTTCTATGCAAAAACTTGTAATTTTGATTAGGTATCATTTGCTCATTCTATCTTTTCTTTTTTCTTGATGTTATAAACAGAGTTTTAGAAAGATAATCCTGGTAAACCAGTAAATCAGGATATTGATCTCAGAGTGAAATATATATCTATTTTTGCCATTCTTCTAATATTAATTGTTTCAAAAAAAACATTTATTTTCTAACAGTTTCTGTGGGTCAGGGATCTACGAATGGCTTCATTCATTGGTTGATTGTGACTTAAGGCCTTTTATAAAGTTGCAGTCAAGGTGTCCCCTAGGGCTCTAGTCATCTGTAAGACTGATTGGTGCTGGAGGATCTACTTCCAAGGCAAATTAGTGTGTGTGTTTACAATAGATCTCCGTTCCTCACTCTGTTGATTTTCCATGATAGTTGAGCATTCTCATAACATGGGAGCTGGCTTCACCTAAAGCATGTGAGGAGAAGGCAAAGCCAAATGTAGCCTCACAAGTCAAACACTGCCATTTCTACAATAATCTACTGGTAAAAACAGATCATCTCTGTTTAATGTGAGAGGGAGATACACAATGGTGTGGATACCAAGAGGTTGGAATAACTGGGGGGCTTCCCTGGTAGCTCAGTTGGTAAAGAATGTGCCCACAATGCGGGAGACGCTGATTCAATTTCTGGGTTGGGAAGATCCGTTGGAGAAGGGATAGGCTACCCACTCCAGTATTCTTGGTCTTCCCTGGTGATTCAGCTGGTAAAGAATCCGCTGGCAATGTGGGGTCCTGGGTTCGATCCCTGGGTTGGGAAGATCCTCTGGAGAAGGGAAAAGCTACCCACTCCAGTATTCTGGCCTGGAGAATTCCAAGGACTATACAGTGTCACAAGATTCGGACGACTGAGTGACTTTCACTTTTACAATGTAGAGACTGGCTACCAATGATCACTTCAGTTCCTTTAGTGAAATGTTAAAAGAATAATATTGATGAGAATCTAAACTAATGAATTAGAGAAGACAATAGAATGTAAGCAATGGATATTATAAAACTATTTCATAGGTGTAATAAGCAAAATTGAAAAATATTTTCATTCAGGAATAATGGTTGTCAAGCCATGATGAAAAGAAAGATTGAATATTGCAAATTTTTGTTTTAGGTGGCAAGGGAAAACACACAGCAACAACAACAAAAACACCTCTGATAACAGTAGATACAGGAGAAAAATATTTTAAGCAAGTGAAGAATTGTGAGTTCATCCATTTATTTATTAACTCACTCATTCAACAAATATTTATGCATGGTACATTATGTTCAGGAAATTGGGCTAGAAGACATAGAACTGAATCAGAGACATAAATTGAAAAAGACAAATAGCCCTTGCCTTCACGGAGCTCACATGTATTAAGGGAAGAAGTGAGCACATCTATGTTTTATAATCTATTATTTTAAGAAAAAGTCTACCCATGATTCAACATCTTTTAGATACAGCCCAATTTATCTTCTTTCTATTATAGCAACTCTCTCAAATATATTACTTATACTTACTCTATTTGCTTTCTAATCTATAGGTTTCTTTCAGTTCATTTTATTCAAATATCTGTTTCCATCTACTTGACAGATTTTTTTTTTTTTAAACCCAGTGACTAATAGCTCCCTCTTTGGCAAAGTCAATTGTCTTACTTTACCTCTAAACAGACTTTATTTTCTTGGGCTCCAAAATCACTGTGGATGGTGACTGCAGCCATTGAATAAAAAGACACTTGCTCCTTGGAAGAAAAGTTATGACAAACTGAGACAGCATATTAAAAAGCAGAGACATCAATTTGCTGATAAAGGTCAGTATAGTCAAAGATATGGTTTTTCCAGTAGTCATGTACAGATGTGAGAGTCACATCATAAAGGAGGCTGAGCACCAAAGGACTGATATTTTCACACTGCAGTTCTAAAAAAGATTCTTGAGAATCTGTTGGACTACAAGGAGATCAGACTAGTTAATCCTAAAAGAAATCAACCCTGAATATTCATTGGAATGACTGATGTTGAAGTTGAAGCTGCAATACAGTACTTTGGCCACCTGATGTGATGAAGAGCTGACTGACTGAAAAGGACCCTGATGGTGGGAAAGATTGAAGGCAAAAGAAGACGAGGGCAGCAGAGGATGAGGTGGTTAGATAACATCATCAACTCAATGGACATGAATTTGAGCAAACTCTGGGAGGAAGTGAAGGATGGGAAGCCTGGGTGCTGCAATCCCTGGGGTCACTATGAGTCGAACATGATTTAGGAAGTGAACAACAACTATAGTTGATTTACTGTGTTGTGCTAGTTTCCGGGGTACAGAAAAGTGATGCAATTATCTATATATCAGTTCAGTTCAGTCAGTCAGTCGTGTCCGACTCTTTGTGACCCCATGAATCGCAGCGCGCCAGGCCTCCCTGTCCATCACCAACTCCCAGAGTTCACTCAGACTCACGTCCATCGAGTCAGTGATGCCATCCAGCCATCTCATCCCCTGTCATTCCCTTCTCCTCCTGCCCCCAATCCCTCCCAGCATCAGGATCTTTTCCAATGAGTCAACTCTTTGCATGAGGTGGCCAAAGTACTGGAGTTTCATCTTTAGCATCATTCCTCCCAAAGAACACCTAGGACTGATCTTCAGAATGAACTGGTTGGATCTCTTTGCAGTCCATGGGACCCTCAAGAGTCTTCCCCAATACATAATTTTTTATATTTTTCTCAATTTTGTTTTATTACAGGATTTTTACTATAGTTCCCTATGCTATACAGTAGGTCCTTGTTGTCTGTCTATTTTATATACAGCAGTTTGTGTCTGCTAATCACAAACTCCTAATTTATCCTTCTCCCACCATGTTTCCTCTTTGATAACCAAAAATTTGTTTAATATGTATGTAAGTTTGTTTTGTAAATAGGTTTATTTGTATCATATCTTAGAGTCCACATATACATAATATCATATGGTATTTGTTAGGCTACATTTTTTGAAGTATTTATAATTAAAGCGACCATTCAGAAGGAAAATTTGTATCTGAGCATGCGTAAAGATGAAAACTGAATTTTTCAAGAATCATGCTGCCTTCCTATTTCTACTTTTTTGATTAATGCTTAATATTTTATTAAATTTGTCATGTAATTGACTTTTCTCTATTAATATGTATAAAATAATATAAAAAATCATTCATGAAAACCTAATTATTTAATCTTTTCACAACTTTAAATATAATTTTATAGATTATAATAGAGAAGTGTATAAACATTTATATAGGAGAACAAAAATAAACTTCTAAGCAGCCACACTGTGCTAATACCTTATTCTTAGGGGAGATAGTCTGTGATTATTTGCCACTACTCTGGGTGATTGCTATACTAGAATATATAGTCAAACTCATTTACCCAGTGTCCTAGGGAGAGTGGTATTCTTTTGTTGTGTCTTTTTGATGGGGACTTAACTTCACATGTCTGACACTGAGTTGAGTAACACTTGTTGGGATTTGAAAATCCTTTCAAAACAGGTAAAATTTTTCTATGTATAGGCTGGGAGAACTGGGATGGGCTCAGAGTAAGAAGATTTAAAAACTGTAGGTTTGGAAAGTAATAAATTGAAGAAAGAATGTTAGTATGCATTACGACTGCTTTTTGTTCAAAATTCTAATTCAATGAAAATCAATTTGTTCATACTAAGTGGATAAATGAGGCTATAACTAGTAGATTTAAAAGGCATTTCAAGGAAAATATTAATAACAAATTAGCTTACAATTCAATCATCACTTATTTCAAATATTAAATAATAGGATAGTATAATATTAATGCCAAATCTTATAATATTGTTTATATATTGTTGATGTACATACCTTTACTTCCGGTAAGCTGATGAATCTTAGTGATCTTTATCTCCCTTCCTTAATTTATAAAGTCAATCTTCCTTTCTGATTTATGGAAAAGCCAAAAACTGTATCTACATTTTTTTTTTAATCAGGGGAAAGAAACTGTATTGTCTTTTCTTCCTATCACATCAGTATAAATTTTCCCATTGTATATTTATTTGTACCACAATATTGTCCCTCACTTCTTTCCATGGATTATCTATATAGTAATACATCCCATCCCCCTAAACTTGACCACTCACTTCCTTTTCAGTCACTAATGTTTGTAGCCTTTTCAATCTATGGAATCTTTTGTTTCATTTATAAACCTTTCATACAGAAAATATCAATTTATATTTTATAAAATATTTCTTTCAAAAAATAATTTCTAAAGAGAAATATAGTAAACTATTGCAATCATATTAAGGTTATCAGCAGGAATTATTTTTCCAGTCATATTTTTCTTCTACCTGAACATGCCAATCAATTTCTTCACAATAACCCTTACAAATCCTGTTCTACTCATTGTTGTCTTTCCAGTAAGATTCTGATTCAAAATTTTTAATGACATGATATTAATTGACACAAATTAATCCAATTCACACAAATATAACAATGCTACAAATACTGGATAACATAACACAATGCGTATAAGAATATTTCTAGGCTTTAGGCAAAGTAAAATACATGTAGAGTGTTACTTGTTTTATAGAACATAAAAGAAATATCAGTCAGTTGTTTGCCACACAAAAATATTCCTCTACGTAGCACAAAACAAGATGAAACTCCTGTTTGCATTCTCACATGTGTTAACCTCATCTAAAATCCAGTCACAATCTGAACACAAAGCCAGAATATGAGCACTCACAATCTCTGAAAGCGAACATCTGCACAACAGGCAGGGTCAATGACCCAGGAATAAGCATGAATATGGCAATGAAAATTACACTGGATACCACTCCCTTCTTTCAGTAGCAGCAGAAACACCAGGAATCTGTATGACATAAATTTTATTGGGGAAAAAAAACTCTTTTAAACACCAGTCATTAAATTTATAGACTGATATTATTTTCCACCCAGGCAGAAGAAAAAGCACCTATTTATAAGCCAGAAAATTGACTAAATTAGATAATGTGCATGTATTGACGGGATTTCAAGGTTTAGCACTGATTATAATTTGAAATCTCCTTAATTCTATGGTTTCACTTAGGCTCTGGTACCAAGAGTAATGAAATGAAGTATATTTAGTTCCAAAATTGAATCTTTCAAAGATAAGAAGAAATAGAGTGATAAGTAGTAGATAACATAAAAGGTAATATGGAGATGCATTAGATGAACTCAAATTTTCAATATCTCAATTTGTGGTAATTAGATATAAGGTAGGTAGATATTATTTTGTCATTTCATATGAAATAAAGCTTTGAAGAAAAAATAAGATAAAAGGTATTATTTAAAATGGCATCACTGACTCTATGGGCGTGAATCTGAGTGAGCTCTGGGACTTGGTGATGGACAGGGAGGCCGGGTGTGCTGCAATTCATGGGGTCGCAAAGAGTCGGACACAACTGAGTGACTGAACTGAACTGAACATGTATATAGAATTGAGCTGAACATGTATATAGTATATGTGTGTGTTGTACCTATATTTTTTCAGATGCCCCCAAAATAGAAGGAAGGTATGAATTTTAAAACTATGTTGAAATTATGGCATTTGAATAAGGTCTTTAGGGAGGTGAAGAATTCCATCAGTCAAGGAAATGAGAAATAATCTGTAGGACTATGACTCTGTTATCTAGAGTAATATCTTAAAACATAAAAAAGACAATTATTCAAGCTTTCATTTATAGGAATATAGAAGAAAAGAATAACTAATTTGATAATTTATATAGTCATGATTCAAAATACTTTTCACAGGTTGGCATACTACATAGGATGAGTGATAGAGAAATATAGTCAAGCTTTGCACTTAAATTACAGTACCACTGATGGAAAGCTCACTATTTAATTGTATTACTGTAATACTTTGATAGAAAATTAAAGTGATCCAAAATCTGATTCTCTGCCACTGGCTATAGATATAAATGGAGGAGTATTGGTTTTGTTTTCAAATATTTGAATGGAATATCATGCCTAATAAGGCATGAGTTCATGTTTTATATCTTCCAAACCCTGAAAATAAAGGCACTTGCTAAAATGGTAGAAAATAAAGTTATTGCTCTCTATAACTGTTTGCCAAAATCATATAGTTATGAAATTTAATCGTGAGCTTTCCACTGTCATCTGCCCATAGACAGATAATTTTCCTAGAATTTATGTTGTTAACATTATGTAAGTAATTTATAGCATATACTAAATTGAACAGCTTCATGAAAAAATAAACCACTTGAGTTTTCTTTATTTTTTGTTTCTTTTTTCTTACTAGTCTCTCCTGCCTAGATTAATATCTGAAACAAAACAGATCTTGATAAATGTTGATTAAAAGAATGCACAAATAAGATAAGAAATAGTTACAATTAAACTATACAATTCTTATACAATATATATTCAATTTATGCTTATAGAATAAATGTATGAATTAAAAATGTCTTCCAAATATATTTTTCTCTTCTATTATATTTTATAGCCTCAAACAAATATTTCAAAAACATACTATATGAATAAAGCTTATATATAAGATACTACATGAACAAAGATTGATTTCAGGTATTTTCCATTTTGGAAAAATAAATACTATGGATCTCTAGATAATAGTCAAATTAGCCTTTGGTGAATTGACTCAACTATTTAACAATAATTACTTTTATTTTCAATTTTTTTCTTATTAGGCAGTTTGAAATGTCAGTAATTTCAGATATAATACATTTTAAATGAAACAAGAAACCAGATGGTACTCATTTGAAATACGTAATTTCAACCACAAAACAGATTGATAAGAACTGTGTAAATTAATATAAAAGGAGTAAAGGAAAATATTTTTAGACCTTTGTTTCACTAGGTGACATTTTCTTAAATAACCAAAGGAATTTACCACATTAAAAAAGACTCCTTATGTTATGCTTAGGGCTTCCTTGGTGGATCAGAAGGTAAACACTCTGCCTGCAATGCAAGAGACCTGGGTTCAGTCTCTGGGTTGGGAAGATCCACTGGAGGAGGGCATGGCAACCCACTCCAGTATTCTTGCCTGGAGAATCCCCATGGACAGGGGAGACTGGCAGGCTACTACAGTTCATGGGGTCGCAAAGAATAGGACATAACTGAGTGACTAAGCACACACACATTATGCTTTATAAAAACCACTAATTTTCACTGCTTTGTCACTCAAGTGGAAACTTTCATTAAAAACATCCAGTAGCACTGGTAACTATAAAATTTCTTATTTATTTTTTAAGTTTTCTGCTTGTCACTTTTGCAATTAAGGACATACGAAGGCTGTTCTGATACAGTTACATTTGTCTGGCTTTCTAACCATTTATTTTCTTTTTCTCTATCTTTTCAATGATGTTGCTCTTCCCTTACCTCCTAAGTCTTTTCTGTCATTCACTCATTTTACTAAACTTTATTAGGTGCAAATAACATACTATAAATGTATTGGACTTNGGGTGTATGTGTGGGTGTGTGCTGGTGTGTATGTGCTGGATGAGAATGGTTGCTGATCAAGACTCCTGAGAATGATTGGGAGGTAGTAGTGAATCTGTCTCTTATACACATCTAGATGTGTATAAGAGACAGTCCCTATGCTATACAGTAGGTCCTTGTTGTCTGTCTATTTTATATACAGCAGTTTGTGTCTGCTAATCACAAACTCCTAATTTATCCTTCTCCCACCATGTTTCCTCTTTGATAACCAAAAATTTGTTTAATATGTATGTAAGTTTGTTTTGTAAATAGGTTTATTTGTATCATATCTTAGAGTCCACATATACATAATATCATATGGTATTTGTTAGGCTACATTTTTTGAAGTATTTATAATTAAAGCGACCATTCAGAAGGAAAATTTGTATCTGAGCATGCGTAAAGATGAAAACTGAATTTTTCAAGAATCATGCTGCCTTCCTATTTCTACTTTTTTGATTAATGCTTAATATTTTATTAAATTTGTCATGTAATTGACTTTTCTCTATTAATATGTATAAAATAATATAAAAAATCATTCATGAAAACCTAATTATTTAATCTTTTCACAACTTTAAATATAATTTTATAGATTATAATAGAGAAGTGTATAAACATTTATATAGGAGAACAAAAATAAACTTCTAAGCAGCCACACTGTGCTAATACCTTATTCTTAGGGGAGATAGTCTGTGATTATTTGCCACTACTCTGGGTGATTGCTATACTAGAATATATAGTCAAACTCATTTACCCAGTGTCCTAGGGAGAGTGGTATTCTTTTGTTGTGTCTTTTTGATGGGGACTTAACTTCACATGTCTGACACTGAGTTGAGTAACACTTGTTGGGATTTGAAAATCCTTTCAAAACAGGTAAAATTTTTCTATGTATAGGCTGGGAGAACTGGGATGGGCTCAGAGTAAGAAGATTTAAAAACTGTAGGTTTGGAAAGTAATAAATTGAAGAAAGAATGTTAGTATGCATTACGACTGCTTTTTGTTCAAAATTCTAATTCAATGAAAATCAATTTGTTCATACTAAGTGGATAAATGAGGCTATAACTAGTAGATTTAAAAGGCATTTCAAGGAAAATATTAATAACAAATTAGCTTACAATTCAATCATCACTTATTTCAAATATTAAATAATAGGATAGTATAATATTAATGCCAAATCTTATAATATTGTTTATATATTGTTGATGTACATACCTTTACTTCCGGTAAGCTGATGAATCTTAGTGATCTTTATCTCCCTTCCTTAATTTATAAAGTCAATCTTCCTTTCTGATTTATGGAAAAGCCAAAAACTGTATCTACATTTTTTTTTTAATCAGGGGAAAGAAACTGTATTGTCTTTTCTTCCTATCACATCAGTATAAATTTTCCCATTGTATATTTATTTGTACCACAATATTGTCCCTCACTTCTTTCCATGGATTATCTATATAGTAATACATCCCATCCCCCTAAACTTGACCACTCACTTCCTTTTCAGTCACTAATGTTTGTAGCCTTTTCAATCTATGGAATCTTTTGTTTCATTTATAAACCTTTCATACAGAAAATATCAATTTATATTTTATAAAATATTTCTTTCAAAAAATAATTTCTAAAGAGAAATATAGTAAACTATTGCAATCATATTAAGGTTATCAGCAGGAATTATTTTTCCAGTCATATTTTTCTTCTACCTGAACATGCCAATCAATTTCTTCACAATAACCCTTACAAATCCTGTTCTACTCATTGTTGTCTTTCCAGTAAGATTCTGATTCAAAATTTTTAATGACATGATATTAATTGACACAAATTAATCCAATTCACACAAATATAACAATGCTACAAATACTGGATAACATAACACAATGCGTATAAGAATATTTCTAGGCTTTAGGCAAAGTAAAATACATGTAGAGTGTTACTTGTTTTATAGAACATAAAAGAAATATCAGTCAGTTGTTTGCCACACAAAAATATTCCTCNAACATAACACAATGCGTATAAGAATATTTCTAGGCTTTAGGCAAAGTAAAATACATGTAGAGTGTTACTTGTTTTATAGAACATAAAAGAAATATCAGTCAGTTGTTTGCCACACAAAAATATTCCTCTACGTAGCACAAAACAAGATGAAACTCCTGTTTGCATTCTCACATGTGTTAACCTCATCTAAAATCCAGTCACAATCTGAACACAAAGCCAGAATATGAGCACTCACAATCTCTGAAAGCGAACATCTGCACAACAGGCAGGGTCAATGACCCAGGAATAAGCATGAATATGGCAATGAAAATTACACTGGATACCACTCCCTTCTTTCAGTAGCAGCAGAAACACCAGGAATCTGTATGACATAAATTTTATTGGGGAAAAAAAACTCTTTTAAACACCAGTCATTAAATTTATAGACTGATATTATTTTCCACCCAGGCAGAAGAAAAAGCACCTATTTATAAGCCAGAAAATTGACTAAATTAGATAATGTGCATGTATTGACGGGATTTCAAGGTTTAGCACTGATTATAATTTGAAATCTCCTTAATTCTATGGTTTCACTTAGGCTCTGGTACCAAGAGTAATGAAATGAAGTATATTTAGTTCCAAAATTGAATCTTTCAAAGATAAGAAGAAATAGAGTGATAAGTAGTAGATAACATAAAAGGTAATATGGAGATGCATTAGATGAACTCAAATTTTCAATATCTCAATTTGTGGTAATTAGATATAAGGTAGGTAGATATTATTTTGTCATTTCATATGAAATAAAGCTTTGAAGAAAAAATAAGATAAAAGGTATTATTTAAAATGGCATCACTGACTCTATGGGCGTGAATCTGAGTGAGCTCTGGGACTTGGTGATGGACAGGGAGGCCGGATGTGCTGCAATTCATGGGGTCGCAAAGAGTCGGACACAACTGAGTGACTGAACTGAACTGAACATGTATATAGAATTGAGCTGAACATGTATATAGTATATGTGTGTGTTGTACCTATATTTTTTCAGATGCCCCCAAAATAGAAGGAAGGTATGAATTTTAAAACTATGTTGAAATTATGGCATTTGAATAAGGTCTTTAGGGAGGTGAAGAATTCCATCAGTCAAGGAAATGAGAAATAATCTGTAGGACTATGACTCTGTTATCTAGAGTAATATCTTAAAACATAAAAAAGACAATTATTCAAGCTTTCATTTATAGGAATATAGAAGAAAAGAATAACTAATTTGATAATTTATATAGTCATGATTCAAAATACTTTTCACAGGTTGGCATACTACATAGGATGAGTGATAGAGAAATATAGTCAAGCTTTGCACTTAAATTACAGTACCACTGATGGAAAGCTCACTATTTAATTGTATTACTGTAATACTTTGATAGAAAATTAAAGTGATCCAAAATCTGATTCTCTGCCACTGGCTATAGATATAAATGGAGGAGTATTGGTTTTGTTTTCAAATATTTGAATGGAATATCATGCCTAATAACGCATGAGTTCATGTTTTATATCTTCCAAACCCTGAAAATAAAGGCACTTGCTAAAATGGTAGAAAATAAAGTTATTGCTCTCTATAACTGTTTGCCAAAATCATATAGTTATGAAATTTAATCGTGAGCTTTCCACTGTCATCTGCCCATAGACAGATAATTTTCCTAGAATTTATGTTGTTAACATTATGTAAGTAATTTATAACATATACTAAATTGAACAGCTTCATGAAAAAATAAACCACTTGAGTTTTCTTTATTTTTTGTTTCTTTTTTCTTACTAGTCTCTCCTGCCTAGATTAATATCTGAAACAAAACAGATCTTGATAAATGTTGATTAAAAGAATGCACAAATAAGATAAGAAATAGTTACAATTAAACTATNATAAAGGCACTTGCTAAAATGGTAGAAAATAAAGTTATTGCTCTCTATAACTGTTTGCCAAAATCATATAGTTATGAAATTTAATCGTGAGCTTTCCACTGTCATCTGCCCATAGACAGATAATTTTCCTAGAATTTATGTTGTTAACATTATGTAAGTAATTTATAACATATACTAAATTGAACAGCTTCATGAAAAAATAAACCACTTGAGTTTTCTTTATTTTTTGTTTCTTTTTTCTTACTAGTCTCTCCTGCCTAGATTAATATCTGAAACAAAACAGATCTTGATAAATGTTGATTAAAAGAATGCACAAATAAGATAAGAAATAGTTACAATTAAACTATACAATTCTTATACAATATATATTCAATTTATGCTTATAGAATAAATGTATGAATTAAAAATGTCTTCCAAATATATTTTTCTCTTCTATTATATTTTATAGCCTCAAACAAATATTTCAAAAACATACTATATGAATAAAGCTTATATATAAGATACTACATGAACAAAGATTGATTTCAGGTATTTTCCATTTTGGAAAAATAAATACTATGGATCTCTAGATAATAGTCAAATTAGCCTTTGGTGAATTGACTCAACTATTTAACAATAATTACTTTTATTTTCAATTTTTTTCTTATTAGGCAGTTTGAAATGTCAGTAATTTCAGATATAATACATTTTAAATGAAACAAGAAACCAGATGGTACTCATTTGAAATACGTAATTTCAACCACAAAACAGATTGATAAGAACTGTGTAAATTAATATAAAAGGAGTAAAGGAAAATATTTTTAGACCTTTGTTTCACTAGGTGACATTCTCTTAAATAACCAAAGGAATTTACCACATTAAAAAAGACTCCTTATGTTATGCTTAGGGCTTCCTTGGTGGATCAGAAGGTAAACACTCTGCCTGCAATGCAAGAGACCTGGGTTCAGTCTCTGGGTTGGGAAGATCCACTGGAGGAGGGCATGGCAACCCACTCCAGTATTCTTGCCTGGAGAATCCCCATGGACAGGGGAGACTGGCAGGCTACTACAGTTCATGGGGTCGCAAAGAATAGGACATAACTGAGTGACTAAGCACACACACATTATGCTTTATAAAAACCACTAATTTTCACTGCTTTGTCACTCAAGTGGAAACTTTCATTAAAAACATCNGGGGAGACTGGCAGGCTACTACAGTTCATGGGGTCGCAAAGAATAGGACATAACTGAGTGACTAAGCACACACACATTATGCTTTATAAAAACCACTAATTTTCACTGCTTTGTCACTCAAGTGGAAACTTTCATTAAAAACATCCAGTAGCACTGGTAACTATAAAATTTCTTATTTATTTTTTAAGTTTTCTGCTTGTCACTTTTGCAATTAAGGACATACGAAGGCTGTTCTGATACAGTTACATTTGTCTGGCTTTCTAACCATTTATTTTCTTTTTCTCTATCTTTTCAATGATGTTGCTCTTCCCTTACCTCCTAAGTCTTTTCTGTCATTCACTCATTTTACTAAACTTTATTAGGTGCAAATAACATACTATAAATGTATTGGACTTTGAGAATAAAAATACCTAATGTATGGTTTCTGAGTTCAGACGAATATGGAATGCAGAAAATAAAACCAGCGTTTAATAGGGAGCTTGTTATGAAACACTGGGTGATACAGAAATACAGGATCAGAGACTAGAATAAAGATGTCTACTTAAAAAAAAAATCTTTCTGACATATAAAGATAAAAATTGAGCTAGCAAAGTTAAGGAATAAATGAAAACAAATTGTTTATATGCAGTTGTCAACATAAGTATTTAAGGAGACAGAGCACAAAATCATACTTAAGGTTACTAGAAATCAAAGTGATTACCAACAGCCCCAAGTCACAGAAGGAGGAAAGTCATAAGACCTACACAGATGGGGGTAATCTGTTTTAAATAATTACACTAGCAAAAGAGAGAAAAGAAGTTTACCAGCAGAAAAATTTGGTTTGGTCAGAAAAATGGAAAGATTTCCTGGATGATGGTCTCACTTTGTAAGACAA
>SJYV01047853.1:100740-125088 GCA_006410875.1 Neotragus pygmaeus | reverse complement strand
CCCTCACTTGTTTTACCTCCTGCACTGGCAGGTGGGTTCTTTACCACTAGCACCACCATTCTCCCCTTAGGCTCCATTCAACATTGTGCAATCTAGAGTGGATAATAGTGGACCTTCTGAAAAGCATATGTTATAGGGAGTGTAGTCTACACAAAATTATAACTAGTATCAAATATAGATTACTTAACACAGTTATCACCCAATGGCTTTCAAAACAGTAATAAAAGACAGATCATGTGATAGTTCAGAACAGTCTCATCTCACTTTTTAACTGTGATCTTCCAAATTAATTTCATTTGCAAGGTAGATTGCTGTTTTGGGGTATCAACACAATAGAATCATTTAATAAAGTATCTTTCATAGTAAAACAACTGTTTAAAACAAGACTAATAGCCAGGACATGGAAGCAACCTAGATGTCCATTGGCAGAAAAATGGATAAGAAAGCTGTGGTACATATACACAATGGAACATTACTCAGCCATTAAAAAGAATACATTTGAATCAGTTCTAATGAGGTGGATGAAACTAGAGCCTATTATACAGAGTGAAGTCAGTCAGAAAGAAAAACACCAATACAGTATACTAGCACATATATGTGGAATTTAGAAAGATGGTAATGATGACCCTATATACAAGACAGGAAAAGAGACACAGATGTATAGAACAGTCTTTTGGACTCTGTGGGAGAAGGCGAGGGTGGGATAATTTGAGAGAATAGCATTGAAACATGTGTATTATCATATGTGAAACAGATCACCAGTCTAGGTTCAATGCATGAGACAGAATGCTCAGGGCTGGTACACTGGGATGACCCTGAGGGATAGGATGGGGAGGGAGGTTAGGGATGGGGAACACATGTACACCCATGGCTGATTCATGTCAATGTATGGCCAAAAACCACTACAATATTGTAAAGTAATTAGCCTCCAATTAAAATAAATAAATTAAAAATAAATAAATAAAAGAAAAACAACCATTCTTAAGACCAAAAAAAAAAANGGGATAGGATGGGGAGGGAGGTTAGGGATGGGGAACACATGTACACCCATGGCTGATTCATGTCAATGTATGGCCAAAAACCACTACAATATTGTAAAGTAATTAGCCTCCAATTAAAATAAATAAATTAAAAATAAATAAATAAAAGAAAAACAACCATTCTTAAGACCAAAAAAAAAAAAGGATGCAGGATGCTTGGGGCTGGTGCATGGAGATGATCTGGAGGGATGATGTGGGGTGGGAGGTGGGAGGAGGGTTCATGTTTGGGAGCTCATGTAAAAAAAAAAAAAAAAAGGCCTCACATGGAGTCACTTATGCAAAGACCCAGCCACCAAACTGAGACCTGACTTAAAAGAGTTTCATCTGTCTCCAAAACAGAATCTTGAATCAGTCAATCAGGAATCACCATATCAGCACCAGTTAGGTATTCTGATAGGCCCTGTCCTTCCCTAAAGGAAAGTTACCTTGAAATAACAACCCTGCTTTTTTGTCAAACAACTTCGTTTCTACTCCTTTCTGACTATAGAAGTCTATATATAGCTCCTCAGAATTACTTTACCTGATAGACTGGATGATGCCAAACTCATGAATCACTGAATAAACCCAATAACATCTTTAAAACTTACTCAGTTGAATTTTTATTTTTAATACACCAAAACATGAAAATGGAAAAGTTATTCATCAGAAATATATTTTATTATTTCTATATAATCATATTTGTTTTGTTAGAGTCATATTCAAAAGTGATGAAGATAAACCAAAATGGAAAAAGCTAACACTTAGACTCTATATTTTATTTAATAAAAAAATAACTTCCTAAAATATATAATTTAACAATATTTAATTTTTTTAATTTAAAAAATTTAAACTGAACTGAAAATTTGTTTTGCTTGCCTATACTTCTAGACCTATATGTATATATGTCTAGGCTCTTGTGATATTTCATGTTCCAAGGGATGTTGTCAACAATACTTAAGTATGTATTACAAAAATCCATGTGGGTGAAATAAATGATACTATTTTACAGACACTATGCAAATTTGTTGTTTCACGTCCATGTTTTCAGTCTATCTTTTTTTTTTTTTTTTNAATACTTAAGTATGTATTACAAAAATCCATGTGGGTGAAATAAATGATACTATTTTACAGACACTATGCAAATTTGTTGTTTCACGTCCATGTTTTCAGTCTATCGTTTTTTTTTTTTTTTTCCAGGACCAGTTCAAAATTTTACTTTATGAGACTTTGTGAAATTATTATTTTAATTTTTGAAATATTCTGAGACTGAGATTCCTTCATAGCAGCAAATAAATCATAAAGATAGCAAAGGAGACTACTGCTTCTTACCTAGGTCAAATCACTAGAACGATCACAGCCAGAGATAAATTCTGCCATTTTCTAGTTTGGAGTCTAATTTATTTATTATATTTTTCTATATAGCAATGACCCCCAGTCATAAATAATAGGTAGGAAAACACAAATTCAAAAAGCAATCTCCCTTTACTTAAGCAGGAGGAATGATGATCTTTTCCTCAAAAAGCTCCCAGGCTATAAGATTCAGAAAGACCACAGTCCTTTACAAAAGTAAAGAAACTTTTTAGTCATTTTTCCATATTCTATCCACTGCTCAAGCTTCTCCCAAATAACTTTCCTATATACTGAGGGTGCAGTCTTTAATCCCTCTGGTTTGTTTTAAAATTCTAAGTTTCAGCTGGAGACCTCTTGTAAGTTTAAGCCTTATCTACTGGCTCTTCAAGTGGCTTCTGGGTACTGACACCAACAAATTACTCCCAGGGTATATGAAACTTTAAAGGACTGCTTCTTACATGGGTTTGCAGATTCAACTTAGATATTTGTCTCTCTGTTTCTTGCTGAATTTCTTGAGAAAACAAATAAAACTTTATTTATTCATCCCTTATCTCTGTTTACAAAGCTAAATTTTCAAAATACCTAATCTGCCATATTGCTTGACATATCCCATTTTAATTCTTCAACTGCTTTGGGCAAAGCCCAAGGAGGATCTCCTGACACCACAGTGAATGACTGGCCTCTTATCAAATTTTACAATAATAACAACTGAAGCAGTAGCCAATCCACCATTTTTGTTATTTGGTTCCCTCATTCACTCTAGTCTTTAAAGATACTTCTGTACTATTATCAGTAACATTTCACAAAGTATGAGACACCAAGTAATGCTCTGTAAATGTATCCATGTCCTGACAATTATATGTCAAACATACTTTAAAATGTCTGATTAAAACAAAATCTTCCTTGTATTCTTATTGTTATAAAATACATGGCAGTGACCAGTATCAGATATAGTCTGATTAAGAAAGAGAAATGGTGGTGTGGTTGGGTATATCTAAAGTTAGAATATATAAACTAGGAATTTCAAAGTTGAGAAAATCTGAACACTAATTAAAATTGCTCTCACTACTTACAGTGCAGACATATATACACAGACACACACACACTCTCCATACTACTGTTCAATATCCTGTTTAAATGTACAGAACTGTTATTTTCTTTCAATTTATTTTCTTTACTACACCAAAAAGTTCAGTTTACTTCTCCCACTGCAGGTCTTTTTATATGGCGTCCCTCTGCCTAAAATTAATTTCCTATTCACCTGAATCCCCTCATTTCTTACATAACTATCTTGCCTCCATTTTTCATGCTTTAAATTAAATATCACCTCCTAGGAAAAGCCTTACTTGGCTACCAATATAGACACTTGCCTTTATTATTCACAATTTCTTCATACTACTGTTTTCTTCATAATATATAGTAAATACAGCATCATGCTTTAGTTGCTTCACCTCTAATTAATTGATTTATCTGTTTAACTGTTTATTTTGTGTTACTAATATCAGGTTATAAACTCTTGTCAGAGTTTCTTCACTAATAATATACTCAGCATTCAACAGGGAATCTACTCATCTAGTAGGCTCTGAATATCATTAACTGAATAAACAAAAAAGTTAATCTAATTTTACATGGTATGCTATATTATTCATCTGAGATGTGAACTAAACTCTTTCATTTATAGAATGAATAACAATATGACTCACTGTAACATCCTCCACTCAAAAAATCCCCAGTTGTTTGTAAGAACGTTTTACCATCTACTTTCAGAGAATTACTCACCACTGACTATTTGGAAGCAAAATATCAAACATATGTGTCTTGCCCTTGATCTGTTCAGTGTGGTTTCCTTGTCCTTAGTTCACTCTTTAGGCTTCATGTAGAGAACTGAGGAGAGATGAAAACAAAATACATTTCACAATGCCATAAGCAAATTTGTAAAATCATATGTTTACATATCTACTTAATTTTATAAAAAATAAAAAAGCTTCATCTTACTGAATTTTACAAATACAATAAGGAATTCTGTGACATTTTTAACTGATTTATTTTTTCTCAATAGATTTTCTTTGTCTTATTGGTTTTGAAAATTTGTTGCCCCTTTAGGAAAAGGGAATTTAACATTATTTTGTGAGTCATTTAGTAGATACATTTAATCAAATGGCTCATATTATTTCTGAATCCTGATAATTTGTTACTAATACTTCCTTATTTTTTTATCTGATTGTTGAACCTACTTGGATTGATATTTGATATCCATGAATTTTTTGTGATACTTTTCATATTATTCTTTTTTTTTTTGTCCTTGATTCAGGAAACTTTTCTCAATGTTGGCATAAAAAACTTTAAAACTTTAAATAATCAATCTTATGATTTTAGACTTACAGAGTTGCCAAATCATTACAGACAGTTCTGTTGTATCCTCTAAACTTTCTTTTGTGAGTATTTATCTTACATAATATAGGACAATTATCAAAACTAAGAAATTAACTTTGGTACAGTACTATTAATGAAACTAAGAAACTAACTTTGGTGTAATACTATTAATAAAACTAGGAAAATAACTCTAGTTCAAACTGCTAAACAGTAGAATTTGTGCACCCCTCAACAACCAATTAATAGACTTTCAGGACCAAGTGACTTTCACTTTCCTGTTCCAGGATCCAATCTAGAATCTCACCTTGCATTTAGTTGTTATATCACTTATCTGTGAAAATTTACTCATCTTTTCATGTATTTCAAGACCTCGAAGAGTAATGGACAGTTTATTTTTGTAATGTCTTGCATTTTTAGTTTGTCTAGTATTTTCTCAAGAGTATACTGAAGTGATACATTTTGGGGGAAGGGTATCATAGAAGTGATGGCTCTCATTGCACCATATTAGGGTATACATTATGATGACAAGTATTACTCACGTTACTTTACCTTGATGAAGCAAGTATCTGTGAGAATTCTACATTATAAAGCTGATATTATTCCTTTTTTAATTACTAAGTAACTGGGGGGAAATATTTTTGACAATACAAATATGACCAGTTCTCCTTAAATATTCACTGATTTTACCACCCACTGAGCATCTTACCTGTAATAATCATTACTATAGTGTTCTAATGATGATTTTCTCTATATCTCATTTCTTCTACATTTATTTTTCTATAAGGAAGAGACGTGCTTTCTCCCCATTTACTTGTTCAGTTATTTATTTATACATGTGGAACCCATGTTTATTTATTTTATTTGGAGGTTATAATTCTATTCTATCATTCATTATTTTGTTATCAAGTATTCCAGCAGCATTGTCCAGTGGGAGCTCTTTCAGGTTGGCTTCTGTGTTCTTTTAACATTTCCCCTTATATTTTTCATAAAATTTATTCATCTGATACTGCTAGATGTTCTAGGCTCATCTCCTATTTTTCTTCCCACTGCCCTAAAATCAATATTTTCATGAAGGACCCCTGAATTTTTCTACTGAAAAATTATATTTAGAAACCAAGGTATGGACATGAGGTGTATTTATTGTTATTGCTTCTATTTCCTCTTAGTGAAAAGATCTAAGCATATGTATTTACCAATTCCTGCATACATATACATCTTTAATTATGTATGCATGTTTGTTTGTAATCTGTCATCTATCATCTGTCATCTGTCACTTATCATCTATATGTCTACGCTGATACTCCAATCCAGCACCACAGGGCTTATTCTAATTTTCCCCATTTAGTTATTTATAAACTTTCCCCCTAAAAGTCAAAATCTGGCTCTCATTGTGCACAAAGAATTCACTTATTTGTTTAACTCTCTTATAACAATAAAGTAGCTTTAGATTTCTTAAGACATATCCAAGGGAGAAACACATTTACCAGAGTGTTTAGATACATTTCTTTATACATTCACGCTTATAATATCCAATCAAAACACTACTTTCCAAAATTCTTAAAGATCGGGTTCTCTTTTCTTTCATCCCCTTCAGTATGTTTTTTTTTTTTTAATCTCAATCATAGTTGTTATTGTTACATTCCATCTGTCTCACCATCCTGATTTTTTAATTTAAAATTATATATAAAAATCAGTCAGTCGTGTATGGTCCCACAGGTTTTGGCAAATTCACAGAACAGATTATTCATCACTACAGTTTCACAAAGAACAGTTCAATCCCCAAAACAGGCTCTTTATATTCAGCCTCTGCCTCTCAAAACCCAATGTATGGCACCAATTGATTCAATTGATTTAATTTTCCATCCTTACAGTATTATATTTAGAAACCAAGATCCAGACAGTAGGTATACTTATTATTGCTTCTATTGCTTCAAAAAGCATAGATTGATGGAATCATGGAAAGTATCTGGTGTTTAACTGCATTTACTTAGCCAGTTATATTAGAGATTTTGGAATCATCTATTTGCAAGGATATACAAAAGTTTGTTCATCCATTCACTGGTTAGAAAATATTTGTTTTGTTCTCAATATTTGGCGACTGTGAATAAAGCTGTTATAAATATTCAGAGTGTGTGTGTGAACATACATTTTCATTTCTCTTGGAGTAATACTGTTGGTTCATATAGCAAGCAGAATTACATTTGATTTTATAAAATACTGCCAAATGCTTTCTCATGTGGCTGTATAGTTTTACATTTCTAATAGAAATATATGAAACTTCTAGTGTATTGCATTATTGATATAACTTAGTATTGCCAGTACTGTTATTGTTACTTTGCTTGTTTCAGCATTTTGATAGCTGTATAGTTTACCTTATTGAAGTTTTAATTTGCAACTCCCTAATGATTAATAATGTTGAGTTTCTTATAGTATGATTATTTGCCATAATTTCATCTTCTCTGGTGATAACCTCTAGTGATACCTATCTTCAGCTCTTTCCAGCATATTTTGTTGGTTTTATTGAGTTTTGAGATTTAGACTTGTTTTTATACTTTGAAAGCAAGTCCTGAGATGGAAATTTTATTTGTAAATATTTTCTTTGACTGTATCTCTCTCAATTCACTTAATGGTATCACTGGCAGAAAAGTAATTTTAATTTTAAACATTTCAATTTATCTTTATAAAAAGTTCAGTTCATCTTTTATTTTCTTTAATAGATTATATTTTTGCTGTTTGATCTAATATCTCTTTGCCTAAAACAGGTAAATTTTCTCTTAAAATTTTTTTCTAAAAAGAACATTTTTTTATATATTATAGTTTTAAATTTTTCACATAGAGTTACAAATAATTTTGCATTATTAAAATGTCCTGAGGAAGGAGGCTGAGAGTTGTCACTGCTTGTAGGCTTCCAGATAACTCACTTCCTGCCTTGGAGGGGCTGGATGGATCTGGGATGGTACTCTCCTCACCAGCAAGATCCAAGACTACCCAGATAGGAACATGAATATTTTTCGCATGGCACCCTTGCTTGAGGTGTTGGACAGGAGAGTGGAGCCATACACCACCACCTACTCAGTCCACCAACCAGTAGAAAACACAAATGAGACCGATTGCGTTGATAATGATTTCTCCATTACGTAAATCTGATTCAGAACCATAAAGCTGAGCTGGCCCACCTACAGTGACCTGAACCATCCGGCATTGCCCACCATAAGTGGGGGCATTACCTGCCTGGCCTTCCTTGAACAACTCAATGGTCACCTGCCCAAGCCAGCATGAACATGGTCCCCTCTCCCTACCTGCACTTCTTCATGCCTGCTTTGCTCTGCTAAGCAGCCAGGGCAGCCAGCAGTACCGGGCTCTGACAATGTTGGAGCTCACCCAGCCGATGGCAGACACCAAGCATGTGATGTCACCTGTGAGCTTTGCCGTGGTTGCTATCTGACTGTGGCCATCGTTTTCAGAAACTATATGTCCATGAAGCAGGTGGACGAGCAGATGCTTGCCTTTCTACACGAGAACAGCAGCCATTTTGTCAGGCAGATGACCAGTATTATGAAAACAGCTGTCTGTGACATTCTGTCCCTGGGGGCCTAAAAATGTCCGCCATCTTCATTGGCAACAGCACAACACATAATATTTCTTATAATAGTCCCGTCAGATGATGGGAGTTTACCGCAGAGGACAAGGACGAAGCCAGCGGAGAGCATCCAGGAGCCCTTGGTGTTGTGTCTTGCCCTTCCCTCCCCAAGGCGTGGCCTGAGGCGGCTCCTGTGACTACCTAGCGACGGAAGGACATCCGCCAGGCCTTTTCGAGCAAGTGGCTCTGAGTGGACACAGGTGAGCCCAATAAGCCCCGGGCCTTCCGAGCAGTGGATACCACAGTGCCACCTGGCCTGGGGAGGGCTGCCAAGGAGGAGAGAAGTGCACTTAGGAGCAGGAAGCTGCTGACTGAAGTGCCCCTTAAAGGCCCGCTGGGTGAGAAAAGGCAGCGTCTTCATCACCAGCGTCTCCACGCAAGACATGGATCTGGGCCCAGAGATGACTTCCAGTGGTTCTGAGCAAGACCGACTGTTAAGCCCTACAACTCCCCCGCCCCCAGTATCCTCCACAAAAGCGGAATCCTGCTGGTCCTGCTCAAGGCCTGCACCCAGCACCAGCTGATTTTTCTGGCGTTGAGGTTCAGAGGGTTGCAGATATGCCTTACCTTCAAGCGCTCCTTCTGGAACTTTTGTTGTTGTTGTTAATTTCCTCTTCCAGCCCCAGCAGCATCCAGCACAGGACCAGCATGACACCTTCTGCCTGGGATATCCAGTCAAAGCCCTGCAGTCACCAGTGCATTATCCAACGGGTCAAGCGGGCCTGGTCTCGGGTCTGCCATGGGCGGCGCTCACTGGGGAACAACCCTGGACTGCCGGAGCGGGAAAGAGGCAGGTGGAAAAAAAAAAAAATATATATATATATATCCGCTGTGCGCACATGCGCACCGCGTCCTTCAGGCCCTGCTCTCTGCAGACCCGCCCTGAGGAAGCCAGTGGCGCTATGCCGGGTACCTCACCACAGACAGTGTTTACCTGAACCACAGCCTGGACGCCTCACACCTAGTGAGTTCCTCTAGACAGAGGAAGTGTGGCCGACCACCACCTCAACCCCAGCCATTTCAACGTGTCGTGAAGGAGCTCTTCGCCAAGCTGCTATCATTCGCTTCAAGGTGGCCTACACAGAGCCCAGCAAGGAGGCATTCAGCTACCACCGAGGCATGAAAAAGTGGCTGGAGATTGGTGTACGGGCTCTAATGTCCCAAGATACGCCTGTCTCTGGGACTCCCCCAAAACCTATCAGCTGTTGCCTGGGGCCTCCCGCTGGAGCACCTGACTATGATCAACTGTGGCATAAATAATATCTGGGAACTGGTGAGCCCAGGATGAAGCTGCAGATGCTGGTAGACAGTCTCTCGAGCCGCTTGAGCCACGGAACCAGGATTCAGGTATATATACTACGATTTGTTGGAGAGAGAGGGTTGATGGGGTGGAAGAAAAATGGAAGAGGAAAAAGGGGAGGAGAGGCATCTTGATTTCTTTATAACTTTGTTTAGAAATATTCTGTTGACTAAATTTGGGGAAATCTATTTTTTAGTTCCAATTATATTCCATCAATCTATCTTCTTTTCAATACCAGAGTAACTTGATTAGTGTAGCTTATAGTAAACATTTAAATTGAAATATGTAAATCTTCCAAATTTGTTCTTAAGTTTTAAAGTCATTTTGTGTCAATTCAACTTTCGTTGAATTGTTTTACAATCAGCCTTCAGATATTTACAAAAATCTTGCTGAACTTTTAATTAGAATTGCACAGAAATTGCACAGAAACTTTAATTTCACAGATTTAGAATTGCACAGAATCTTCAGATCGAGTTGGGAATAATTTTCTCTAACAATATTGAGGCTTCCAGTCTCAGAAAATGGTATTCCTCTTCAGTTACTTGTTGCTTAATCATTTTGTGCTTTATAGTTTTCAACATTCAGATTCTGAACATATTTTTGTTAGGTATTTACCTAATGTTTCAATTTTATTTAGTGCTGTAGTAAACAAATTTTTTTTTTAATTCCAATTGTTCATTGCTAGTAGGTAGGAATAAAATTGGTATTTTTATGTTGACTTTATATACTGAGACTTGATAAAATTAATTCTAGAAAAATTCCTGAGTTTTTCAGATTTTTCACATAGAAAATTGTTTTCATCTGTGAATAGAAAATGGTTATCTCTACTTTTATATCCTGTGTTCTTTGAATTTATTTAACTTTATATATTGGCTAGCATATCCAGCACAATGTTGACTATTAGGAGAGTGATTGCTTTTCCCTAGATGCTGATTTTAGCAATGAGCATACAGGCCTTCACTATTAAGTATGATGTTAGCAGTGCTTATTTTAGATACCCTTGTCAGGTGAAGTAATCTCCTTTTATTCCAAATTTACTGAGAGTTTATCATAAACTGATAAACTTTTTTTTTTTAACTGATAAACTTGTCATTGTTTCTCTGCATGTATTCATAGGATCTTGAGCTTGTTAAGTCTGTTAATATGAATCACGTTGATTGATATATAGATGTCTTTTGTGGAGGACATTTGAGTTTATGCTCATGAGGATTATTTGTTTAATTTTTTCCTTGTAATATCTTTGTATAGTAGTGGTAGTAGGGCAGTACAAAGCTCATAAAAATAATTGGAAAATAGTTACCCCTACCTTATTTTCTAGAAGAGAGTATAAAAAATGAATGTTTAGTAGAAATAATCAATAAATTATTTGGGATTGGGGTTTTCTTTACTCAGTGTTTTGAAGAAGTTTCAGTTTTTTAAAAAGAAATATATCATTAAAAGACACCCAGGTTATCTTTCTGGGTGAAGAAAGATGATTTGTATTTTTCAAAGAATTATGACAATTTCATGTAAAGTGTTAAATGTATGAGCATAAAATTGTTCCTAGTATACTACATGTTAAATAGTATCTTTTCTTCTCTTTCATTGTTTCAGTAATTTGTATCTTCTCTGGTGTTTATATGTTTTGTTTTTTGAGGTTTTTGTCAGAAATTGAAAACATTTATGAATTCTATTAAAACATTCAAAACCTAGTTTTGAAATTGCTTTTCTACTCTTTTTACTTTATTCATCATCACTGTCTTCTCTATCTCACCTTCCTCATATCTCAGTTTGGTTTAGCTCACTTCTCTTAAGTTTCTTATGGTTGAAACTAAGATAACTCATTTAGAGGTGTTTCTTCTTATCTAATACATTTAATGCTATAAGTTTTATTCTATGTACTGATATTAATGCATCTTAAATTTTTTGGTATTACTTTTTTTAATTCAGTTCAAAATATTTTTTCTCTTGAGTATTTTGACTATAAGTTATTTAGAATTAATTTCAAAATTAAATTCAAAATATGTATTTTCCATATTTCTTGCTTTTACTGACTTTTAATTTTTTTCTGTCCCGGCTACATACTTCATTTGATTTTCATTCTTATCAATTTGTTGAGCTGTTTTATGATACAGAATAAGATCAGTATAGAAGAATGTTTCCTATATACTTGAAAAGAAAGCTTGTTCTGCTTTTGTGAAGTGAACTTTCTCTGCAACTGTCTTATCAATTAATTATCAATAGAAAATAATGTTGAACTCTTTATAGTTTTACCTTTTCTATTTCATTTTTCACTTTTACCCTTTTTTTTGAAACTTCATATTTAGATACATTCAAATTTAAGATTACTATATGTTTTGGAGAATTGACCACTTCATCATTATACAGTGTCTTTCTGTACCTGTGATTTTCTTTGTGTGTGTAATTTTCTTTGAACTGAAAGCTACTTTGTCTGATATTTGTATAGTAATCATCTTTAAAGATGTTGCTTTATAAAAAAAGCATTTATTTGATTACTGTTTACTTGGTACATATTTCTCTTTTCCTTTTCTGTTTGAAATGGGATTCTTATGGACAGCATATTTTGTTTATTGGTTTTTTTTGTCTTGCAATCATTGTCTTACTGGTTTAGGAGATCACCTGGGCTTGAAATTTGTTGCAGCTATGTTTATNCATATTTCTCTTTTCCTTTTCTGTTTGAAATGGGATTCTTATGGACAGCGTATTTTGTTTATTGGTTTTTTTTCAGTCTTGCAATCATTGTCTTACTGGTTTAGGAGATCACCTGGGCTTGAAATTTGTTGCAGCTATGTTTATTCTCAGGGCACCATACTCTTTAAATTTCTGTAGTAATAACTTGTATTTAGAGTTGGGTTTTGCAAAGCACTGCCTGCTTGACTCTGAGTTTTAAGTTTCTGCTTTCTTCTGTGTCTCAGAGAGTCTTTTTGTATTCTTCTCTTATTCCTCTCCAACGTTTTCACTTTACTTCTCATTCAGCACTTGGTAACTTGGTGGTTGGAGGGACTATGAAGACTGAGCATTCTTTGTTGTTTTAATTAAACCTCCTTTTTAGGCAAGCTCCAGGTCCCTGTGTCTCAGGGGTGTTGCACTCTCTTTTTTCTTGCCTCCCCCATGGTTGTATGTGGCCCAGAGCCACTTATCCAGGAACTTTTTTTTAACCTATTCCCTTTCTGTTACTCAGTTACAATGAGTTTTAAACCTAAGGGTGACAGTGTTTGTTGCTCTTCTCTTCACTAATTATATAGAGGAAGTAAAGGAGATGTAGGGGTGAAAAGTTCTGAGTAGAATATTCTGTCCTGCCTACATACATGCAGTTTCCCTCTCCCAGGTCTGTATCATATTGGATACTTGCTTAGTGGTCTTCTGATATTTTCTGTGAATATCTAATAGGTTTTGTTCAGAAAGAACCTACGAAAGAATGAGGATTACCCCAATTTTGTGATGCTCCAAGGACTTTACACTGCCCAACACCCTGGAATTGACTTAAGTAAACCTATCAGCTATTCTGGCTAAAATCTTTCCGATGTCTGGTTTATATTCCTTGGGCATGTATGTGATCTCATCTCCTCTCTCCCCAGAAATACCCATCTTTCCTTATATTTGAGGCCAGTTCTTCACTCTGTGACCTCAGCTTTCCAATGGGTTTGAAAAGAAGTCATGAATTTTAAAGTTAATCTGGGTCTTCTATGTTACAAGGATGAGAGTGACACTCCTTTTAGCCTGGGCTTCCCTTGTGGCTCAGCTGGCAAAGAATCTGCCTACAATGTGGGAGACCTGGGTTTGATCCCTGGCCTCCAGATCCCCTGGAGAAGGGAAAAGCTACCAACTCCAGTATTCTGGCCTAGAGAATTCCATGAACCATGCAGTCCAAACAGTCAGACACTACTGAGCGACTTTGACTTTTGACTCCAGAATGAAAGCCAAATGTTTTATTCAGTTCAGTTCAGTTCAGTCGCTCAGTCGTGTCCGACTCTTTGCGACTCCATGAGTTGCAGCATGCCAGGCCTTCCTGTCCATCACCAACTCCCGGAATTCACCCAAACTCACGTCCATCGAGTCGATGATGCCATCCAGCCATCACATCCTCTGTCGTCCCCTTCTCCTCCTGCCCCCAATCCCTCCCAGCATCAGAGTATTTTCCAATGAGTCAATTCTTCACACGAGGTGGCCAAAGTGTTGGAGTTTCAGCTTTAGCATCAGTCCTTCCAAAGAACACCCAGGACTTATCTCCTTTAGAATGGACTGGTTGGATTATCATACTTTTAATTTTCAGAAATACTTTCTTTCTTTGATTATTTTTTTCTGCCTTTGAATAAAAACCTGCTGTTGCTTTAAGGATATACAATCTTCTCTAATCTACGAATATTTATAAGAATTTTAAATATTATATTTCCAAAATTATTTCTTCTTTCTCTGCTGTTGTCTGTTCTGTTTGTTCATTTTATACCTTCTACCTTATTGTTTTATTTTTCTCTACTGTTCATTTTAAAATTTCCATCTTTCTTTATGAATTAAGCTTAGAATAGTTAATGAAAGTGACTGACCATCTTCTAGTATATTTCCCCAACAGTCTTCCCCATGGAATGTAAGACTTGCATGTGTGTCTGCATGCTCAGTCACATCCAACTCTTTGTGATCCCATAGACTGCAGCCCACCAGGCTTCTCTATCTTTGGGATTTTCCAGTCAAGAATACTAGAGTGAATTGCCAGTTCCTCCTCCTGAGCATCTTCCTGACCCAGGGATCGAATTCTTGTCTCCTGCACCTCCTGCATTGGCAGGCAGGTTCTTTATCACTGAGCCACCTGGTAAGTCCATAAGACCTGTGTGGAATCCCTCTGCACATATTTTTTAAAGGTTTTACTTAGGTGTGAAAATGGAATGGATGCAACAAGCTGTTACCTCCTCCATAGCCAAGTTAAGATGAGATTTATTCTGAAGTACTGATCTGTATTCTTAGAGCCCTCCTCTACTCCTTAGTGTATCTTTGATTTTCTGAAGGAATTCCACTTTAGTTTTAATGAAAAAAAAAAATCACACTCTACTAGTTGCAGTCCTTTGTTCCTGCTAATTCTAAATAAAGTTGAGTTCATTGGGCAGAATGTGTTTTATACCTATTGGAGATTTTTCTGTGGGTGAATTTTCTTCAGTTTGGTTTCTTTCTTTCCTCAATTCCATCTACCTTAAAGTATCTAGAAATTTTTTGTGTGGAGAGGGAAATGTTTTCAGCTACTATAGTGAATGTTTGTGTCTCCCAAGAATTCATATGTTGAAACTCAACCCTTAAATGATAGTATTAGGAAATGAGGTCTTTGGAAGTTATTAGGTTGTGTGGTCTAGGCCCTCACAAATGTGATTAGTGTCCTTATAAAAGATTAGTATCCTTTCAATATGTGAGATTATAGTGAAAAGTCAGCCCTCCTAAACATTGGACCCTCACTAGACACGGAGTCTGCCAATGCCATGATCTTGTGCCATCCAGCTTTCAGAGCTATGAGGAATATATATTGACTATTTATAAGCCACCCAGTCTATGGTATTTTTGTTATAGCAGCCTGAACAGAATAAGACAGTGGTTTTTATAATTTTCTCTGTGTTCTTCTGGATTTATTCTTCCTTTCTATGTTTTTATATATTTATTGTAATTTCAGTGGAATTTTTCAGGAGGAAACAACTCTCTAAATAAAAATTTTAAGACCATCATATTAAATTTAAATTCTTATTGAACTTTTAAAGCATTTATTTCTCATTTAAAAAAAGAAACAGTTATTTTAACAGGAAAAGTGTGACATATTGTAATACTTCAAGTTTTTGTTCCAATTTATAAATTAATGATGTTTATATTACATTTTTTTCAAGTATAAAATACATTTGCTCAAAAATATATGATAATCATGAGGAAATATTATATAGATACCATGCAGAAACTAAAATATATAGCTCCTATTTCAAACATTTTATGAGGTTTCTCTTGAAATGTACTTCTATAGAACGTTTTACTTTACCATGGGATTTTATAATCAACTTATGTTTTCATCTTCTCTGTAAGAGTAGTTAGGCACTGAAGGGATAAATAGCATCCTCTGGGTATAGTTTGAGTAAAACAGAGTTTTAAGTAAAGCTCTTAAGAATCCGAGAGTATAAGAAGGCCTATTACCCTAGTCAAATAAAGGCAATAAGCAGCATAATGGTGGAAGCAACAACAACAATAAGCAAACCATTATAGGTTTGAAATTCTACTTTTAAAGATATTGGAAGCTGAAGAACAGTTATACAGTATAAGAGTCTAGTATTTCAATCTGAATTTGTTTTAGGAAGTTAAATTACATTCAAAACTAAACAGTATTTTTTCTTCCATTTTACTTGTAACTATTATGTCCTTTGTTTGTCTCAGTAATAAATTAGGTAATACAAAGTATATTTCTCACCTGAGATTCACTTGGCAACCATTTCAAGAAAGTTTTCTTTTCATTTTGTGTTATTGTTGATTTTAATAAGATTTTATCTTTATTTTATAGGGTGCAGTCATTTCAATAGGAACATTTTTCTTGGGGCAGGGGACTAAGATTTGTAAAACAAAGGAGAAATTCCCTTTGTAATACCTCATTCATTACTCATTTGTTCTCCTTATAACCTCTCTGGCTGCTGTTACTTCCTTTATGAGAGAAAACAATCTGTGTGGATTTTCTACATGTATGCCCAACTTGCTCAGAAATATAAAGTGTATTAAGGGTCAGAAAAGAAGAATGGAGGAAGGAAGAGAGAGAGAAGCATGTGAGGATAAATAATCAAGAAATAAATACATTCAGTTTGTTAATCAAGCTACGATTCTATTGTTACTTACAGAGTAGATGGAAAAACACTCACAGAATAAGAGAGGAGACCAGATTATATCTTAAATCAGGGAAGATGCTTATTAAGTCTTTTCTCTTTCCTACTGGTACTGTGGGATGAGAACAATTCATATATATTGAATTTAAGGATATCCAGTGCCACTTTCTCTTGGAGACCCCCATGAATTCTGATGAACAGGGAGACTCAGTACTGAATGACAATGTATTGAGCTGACCAAAATGTTCCTCAAAGTTTTTCTGTCAGACTTTTGGACTCTGTGGGAGAGGGAGAGGGTGGGATGATTTGGGAGAATGGCATTGAAACATGTATAATATCATGTAAGAAATGAATCACCAGTCTAGGTTTGATGCAGGATACAGGATGCTTGGGGCTGGTGCACTGGGATGACCCAGAGAGATGGTATGGGGAGGGAGGTGGGAGGAGGGTTCAGGATTGGGAACTCATGTATGCCCGTGGCAGATTCATGTTGATGTATGGCAAAACCAATACAGTATTGTAAAGTAAAATAAAGTAAAATAAAATTTAAAAAGTATAGAATAATGATTTTAAAAAAAAAGATGTTATGGAAAAACCTAAAGGAACTTTTCGGCTAAATAATACTTACATTTCCATCAGCATTCTGTGGGCCAGGGCAGGTATGAATGTTCCCTTCTATAATTTTCAGGTAAGTAGCATATATGTAAGATTCCAAATGTTATCAATATATAAAAACTGAAAGACCTAGAGAGTCTAGGTCTGAAAGACTCAAGTCCAACAAGATATGAAGACGGTAACAATTTGGAAAGAATGAAGAATCCTCAAGAAATCCTCATCTTTGGGGTCTTAAAAAATAATCTACTTATGACCTAAACTTGTAGGCATGATTTTTCATGAGAGAGCAACTGAGCCAAATGTTTGCAGGGTTTTTTTAATTTTTTTTTTTTAATCTCCATGTGTCTCTTTCAGTTACAAACTCAAAGAAGAGCACAGTGTTACTACCCAATTTTTAATTCTTTATACTTCATTTCCTTAGAAGTGAATTTATCAAGGAGAGAAATCTAGGCTTTCTAGTACTGTCTGTGAGTTGCTGGTCTGTTATTTGTGCCCTCACTTACATTGTTCTGAGTTGTCCTAAGGATGCCTTACTCTACAGCAGGTACTAATCCTAGGTCTTTCATATTAATGCATTTATGTTAAACATCTAATGAAACAAATTACCATTCATGAAGTTAGAAGTTTGTTTCCTCATAGTAGTAATACCTCACATAGGTAGATATGTATCTTTCTGATGAAACAAACTTTTCCTGGGAAACAGTGTTAGGAACACAACACAGATTGGAATAAAATCTGGCAGCCTCACATCATCATGTCCATTTCTGTCCTAAACCTCAGATGCTTGAATCAAATTTCCTGCAGTCCTGAGAAATGCTGGACTGGAAGAAACACAAGCTGGAATCAAGATTGCAGGGAGAAATATCAATAGCCTCAGATATGCAGATGATACCACTCTTATGGCAGAAAGTGAAGAGGAACTAAAAAGCCTCTTGATGAAGGTGAAAGAGGAGAGTGAAAAAGTTGGCTTAAAGCTCAACATTCAGAAAATGAAGATCATGGCATCTGGTCCCATCACTTCATGGGAAATAGATAGGGAAATAGTGGAAACAGTATCAGACTTTATTTTGGGGGGCTCCAAAATCACTGCTTATGTTGACTGAAGCCATGAAATTGAAAGTCGCTTACTCCTTGGAAGAAAAGTTATGACCAACCTAGATAGCATATTTAAAAGCAGAGACATTACTTTGCCGACTAAGGTATGTATAGTCAAGGCTATGGTTTTTCCTGTGGTCATGTATGGATGTGAGAGTTGGCCTGTGAAGAAAGCTGAGCGCCGAAGAATTGATGCGTTTAAACTGTGGTGTTGGAGAAGACTCTTGAGAGTCCCTTGGACTGCAAGGAGATCCAACCAGTGCATTCTGAAGGAGATCAGCCCTTGGATTTCTTTGGAAGGAATGATGCTAAAGTTGAAACTTCAGTACTTTGGCCACCTCATGCAAAGAGTTGACTCATTGGAAAAGACTCTGATGCTGGGAGGGATTGGGGACAGGAGGAGAAGGGGACGACCGAGGATGAGATGACTTGATGGCATCACTGACTCGATGGACGTGAGTCTGAGTGAACTCTGGGAGTTGGTGATGGACAGGGAGGCCTGGCGTGCTGCAATTCATGGGGTCGCAAAGAGTCGGACACGACTGAGCAACTAACTGAACTGAGGATTCATCCTATGGTTTCTTTATAAATGAAGATTGTTAAAACCAGAGTGTGACCACATCAGCTTTTACCATGGCATGCCCCTTTAACCCTACCTTACTTGGATGTATAAGTGACAACTAATATTTGTCAAAACAATGAATGGATAAGTAAATAATAGCAGTTGTTATATAACTGGCTTCCATAACATGACATAGATCATAACTTACCTGTTTGTGAAACATGTATTATTTTCATCTCTACAATATAGTGAGCTATTAGCTTTGTATTTGCTATTCTGTTTTATCTGTGAAATGGCAACCCACTCCAGTATTCTTGCCTGGAGAATCCCAGGAACAGAGGAGCCTAGTGGGCTGCTGTCTATTGGGTCGCACAGAGTTGGACACGACTGAAGCGATTTAGCAGCAGCAACAGCAAGGAGCTAAGTAAAGCAGAAATCTTTATCTGAAGTCAAAAAGTCTAATCTACTGAGCACACAAAATGTAGCATATTTTACAACTAATGAAGAATTACAGGGTTCCATTGTATATCCTTGGTCAATTACCTAATTGTCAGATGGTTATGTTTTGCCTGCTTAACTTTACTATGCAACAACTATGAGGTGTAGTGTTTCTCTGTAGCTACTATCTTTTAGCTACTTTTCAAAATTATCTTGCACTTTCATTTGTAACTACCTAGGGGTGAAATGCAATAGCTATTTTTATGGTGGTTAGAGCAGTCCCTGAAGAGATTCATTNGCATGCCCCTTTAACCCTACCTTACTTGGATGTATAAGTGACAACTAATATTTGTCAAAACAATGAATGGATAAGTAAATAATAGCAGTTGTCATATAACTGGCTTCCATAACATGACATAGATCATAACTTACCTGTTTGTGAAACATGTATTATTTTCATCTCTACAATATAGTGAGCTATTAGCTTTGTATTTGCTATTCTGTTTTATCTGTGAAATGGCAACCCACTCCAGTATTCTTGCCTGGAGAATCCCAGGAACAGAGGAGCCTAGTGGGCTGCTGTCTATTGGGTCGCACAGAGTTGGACACGACTGAAGCGATTTAGCAGCAGCAACAGCAAGGAGCTAAGTAAAGCAGAAATCTTTATCTGAAGTCAAAAAGTCTAATCTACTGAGCACACAAAATGTAGCATATTTTACAACTAATGAAGAATTACAGGGTTCCATTGTATATCCTTGATCAATTACCTAATTGTCAGATGGTTATGTTTTGCCTGCTTAACTTTACTATGCAACAACTATGAGGTGTAGTGTTTCTCTGTAGCTACTATCTTTTAGCTACTTTTCAAAATTATCTTGCACTTTCATTTGTAACTACCTAGGGGTGAAATGCAATAGCTATTTTTATGGTGGTTAGAGCAGTCCCTGAAGAGATTCATTTAAATTTGCAAAGTACTTTTGTTCCTTTTGAGACTTAAATTACTGCTCAGCAAATGCAGCATACTGCAAATACCAAGAATCCTATAAAATAATATATTGAGACAGATTATAGATTTGTCTAAGATTACTGTTTTTGTTTTTATATTTACTATTTCTATTTTGACCAAACTTCTTCTGTTTGTATTGAGTGAAAAAAGTTAAAGGAATTTATTGTCATTCCCCATTCCAAATGCAAACTATTTAAGCAGGTAAAATTATTTGATTTATCGTAGAAGGTCATTTTGGAATATCAGTTCCATTTTCACTAGATTTTTTCCATTTGGGAAACAATTTGTGCTTCATGGGAAAAGGAATTTTTTGTTTTAATAGTTATCCAGTGAATTCAAAACAGGCAACATTATCTTAATGAGTATGTCAAATTCTCTACACATACATCATTGAAGTATTTGGCTTCACTTGGTTTCTTATTTTGAAATGGTTTCAAACTAAACCTATTTTGTTTTGGTAGTCAAAATGGCCTCTCCAATCTACTTCATGAATTGCTTTGGTTCAGCTAATATGCACCTATTTATGTAGACCCCATAACCTCAATTTTTACAGCCAAGTAAGAGGGAAACAAACAAAAAAGCATCAATGTAATATAGAAAAATAGTTCTGTGACAAATGCTCTATGATATTGTTAAGAGATACTGAAGAGATAGAGTAGATTTTTCTATTATAGGTGTGGGTACATACCTTCTAAAGTCTCCTGACGTGTGCATATACAAAACAGATTAAAAAAAAAAAAACTTTGGTTAACATCTAACCAATATCCTTTTCTATAAAAGCTTCCCAGCTTTATCCAGCTAATTCTGCTTGTTTACTTATGCAATATTCCCTTTGCAATTAATTACTATAAAAGAATTATAGTCATTTTCTTATTTCATAAGTGGCTTTATATGTACATGAATATTTTTTTAAGTATTCTATTTATTGACCTAGTTTTTTATAAAGTCTATGAAGTAAAGAGGTTTGGCATCTTTAATTTCCATATTATCTCATAACTAGTAGTCATTTATACTAAAGNGCTTTATATATACATGAATATTTCTTTAAGTATTCTATTTATTGACCTAGTTTTTTATAAAGTCTATGAAGTAAAGAGGTTTGGCATCTTTAATTTCCATATTATCTCATAACTAGTAGTCATTTATACTAAAGGGGTCTTCCCTAGTGGCTCAGACTGTAAAGAACCTGTATGCCATGTAAGAGACCTGGGTTCGATAAATGGGTCAGGAAGATACCCTGGAGAAGGGAATGACTACCCACTCTAGTATTCATGCCTGGAGAATTCCATGGACAAGGAGAAGAATAGGGTTAGAATATTTCTCCAGTTTTAATTTTAGTAATTATCGATATGTATTAAAAAAGTAAATATGAGCAGTATAAAATTTGTATCACTAGCAATGTTTTTCAGTTGAGATAAAGAGTAGTAACATAAATACATCTTTAACAAAAATTACATGTTTGTAATTTCACAGTAAGGAAAGCAGTCATAGAATGGTAGAAACTTAAAAGTAAAATCATAATAAAATTTTGTGCCTTGTCATTATCTTTTTCCTATTTTTGTAGTGATTTTAGTAAGTGGCACAAATTGCATGGAATAGTGAATTTGATTTTTATATATAATTAAATAATGCATTTAAAATGTAATTACTAACAGATTAAAATATAATCATAACTTTGTGAGAACATAAAACACATATTCATATTCTCATTTACTATTTTCTTTTGTCCTTTAAGAGTTAGACACTCTGAATCTGAGCATCTTTCAAGTTCTGGGGAAATTGTTCTTTGTGTGCTTCTTTTAATCTTTTAATCNGATTAAAATATAATCATAACTTTGTGAGAACATAAAACACATATTCATATTCTCATTTACTATTTTCTTTTGTCCTTTAAGAGTTAGACACTCTGAATCTGAGCATCTTTCAAGTTCTGGGGAAATTGTTCTTTGTGTGCTTCTTTTAATCTTTTAATCCCTTAATGAGCCTAATAATGTGCTATGTTCTAAATATAAATTGTCTTGTAACCTAAAAATTCTACACATTTGTTGCCTTTTTCATTAACCACTTCTCCATTGCTTTAAAATAATATTTTTATGTTTTAACTTTGTTAATATTTACCCCACATATGATTTTTTATTTTTGTATTTTAACATGAAACATTATTTTTCAGTCAACCACTTCTTATAGCACTACCCTAAAAGAATTTCTTCAAATTATGCCATAGCTACTTCTAAGACATTAGTACTCAGTTCAGTTCAGTCACTCAGTCATGTCCGACTCTTTGCGACTCCATGGTCTGTAGACCACCAGGCTCCTCTATCCATGGGATTCTCCAGGCAAGAATACTGAAGTGGGTTCCATTACCTTCTGCAAGGGATCTTCCCAACCCAGGGGTCAAACCCAGGTTTCCTGCATTGAAGGCAGATTCTTTCCCATCTGAGCCACCAGGGAAGCCCCAAGTTTTTTGTTTTATTCGAATTTAATTAACAAAAATATAAATAAAAATAAAAGCTTATTAAAGTGTTTCAGTCTCTCTTCTAAGTTCTTTTCAGTGTGTATTTTAAAGATTGTATCAAATTTATGTAGCTGCCCTGTTGGCTCAGATGGTAAGAAGTTTGCCTGCAGTGTAGGAGACCAGGTTTGATCCTTGGGTTGGGAAGATACCCTGGAAAAGGAAATGGCAACTCACTCTACTATTCATGCCTAGAAAATCCCATGGGCGAAGAAGCCTGGCAGGCTACAGTACGTGGGGTTGCAAAGAGTCAATATTATTTTTTCAGTCTTACATTTAATGGGCACTGAGGCTCACTAGTTAAAACATTAATTGGACAAAGATTACAATGGCAGATTCAGAACTTAATATCCACAGGTCAAATGAAAAGCCATTGTATGGAATTTACCCTATACCAAGAAAAATGATATTTATAATTTTTACTTTTATTATGCTTCTAACCTAAAACTGAGTGCATCTTTTTCAGATAAAGAGAGAAAGAATATAAATTTGAGAGATCTTTTATAAACATAATCATATTGTCTTACCTGTCATTATCTCACATTTTATTTGCTTCATACTACAATGTGTACCTGAAAAATTATCAGTTGTTAAATATGCTTCACTCTGTAATTTCATAATCCTATTCATCACAAACTTAAGCTTCCTACTTATAAGACTAGCTATGTGTGATTTTTACACACTTTCAATTTACTATTGTTCTAAATATTCCTTGTATTACTCATTATTTGGTGTGTATAGATAGTATACAATGTAAGAAAGTAATCATAAATAATAGAACTTTCTTATATATACATAAATATATATGAATACATTTGCATGCATATATAAAATAATATATATATACTTACATGCTTAATATAAATTAATATGTAATAAATGAGTTGAAACTTAAGATTTCATTGTAAAACCTGAACAAATTTAGAGATCTTAAGCATTTTTAGGATTTTCTGCTAATTTCAAGGATATAAGCAATCAAGTGACAGAAAGAGGTTTGAAGGAGAAAGAGAAGCTCCCCAGGTCCTTCCTTCCTGTTTAGGATGTGCTCTGGGCCATAATCATACAGCAGATATGTGAAACTGTTCTCCTCACATAGTAGGAAAAATTTCAATTATAAAACATCTGCTTTATAATATAAAAAGTTTAGCACTTATGCAAAATTCTCCAGGGAGCTCTGATTGAAATCCATAGATCTTGGTTTGTTCTATTAGGTACTTTTTGTAAGCTATGATAATCAACTTTTACTGATCCAGTTCAGACATAGACATCAGTTCAGTTAAGTTCAGTGGCTCAGTCATGACCGACTCTTTGCAACCCCATGAATCATAGCACACAAGGCCTCCCTGCCCATCACCAACCCCCGGAGTTCACTCAGACGCACATCCATCAAGTCACTGATGCCATCCAGCCATCTCATCCTCAGTCATCCCTTCTCCTCCTGCCCCCAATCCCTGCATCACAGTCTTTTTCAGTGAGTCAATTCTTCACATGAGATGGCCAAAGTACTGGAGTTTCAGCTTTAGCATCATTCCTTCCAAAGAAATCCCAGGGCTGATCTCCTTCAGAATGGACTGGTTGGATCTCCTTGCAGTCCAAGGGACTCTCAAG